>JACXGM010041236.1:0-10106 GCA_016801145.1 Umbra pygmaea
TCTTTCTGTGTCTTACCCTCTTGCTTGAGGGTGTCAATGATGGCCTTCTGGACAGCAGTCAGGTCAGCAGTCTTACCCATGATTGCGGTTTTGAGTAATGAAACAGGCTGGGAGTTTTTAAAAGCCTCAGGAATCTTTTGCAGGTGTTTAGAGTTAATTAGTTGATTCAGATGATTAGGTTAATAGCTCGTTTAGAGACTCTTTTCATGATATGCTAATTCTTTGAGATTGGGTTTTCATGAGTTGTTTGCCAAAATCATCAGTATTAAAATAATAAATGACCTGAAATATTTCAGCAGGAGGAGGAGCAGAAACAGACTCCATGAGGGTGGTAGGAGGGCCCGACGTCCACAGGTGGGGGTTGTGCTTACAGCCCAACACCGTGCAGGACGTTTGGCATTTGCCAGAGAACATTAAGATTGGCAAATTCGCCACTGGCGCCCTGTGCTCTTCACAGATGAAAGCAGTTTCACACTGAGCACATGTGACAGACGTGACAGAGTCTGGAGACACCGTGGAGAATGTTCTGCGGTTGGCCCTGGTTTCCTCCTAATGCAAGACTATGCTAGACCTCATGTGGCTGGAGTGTATCAGCATTTACTGCAAGAGGAAGGCATTGATGCTATAGACTGGCCCGCCCAGGCGTTGTAGGGAGGTGATACGGGCACGTGGAGGCCACACACACACTATTGAGCCAAATTTTGACTTGTTTTAAGGACATCAAAGTTGGATCAGCCTGTAGTGTGGTTTTCCACTTTGATTTTAAGTGTGACTCCATATCCAGACCTCCATGGGTTGATAAATTTCATTTCCATTGATCATTTTTGTGTGAATTTGATGTCAGCAAATTGAACTATATAAAGACGAAAGTACGATTAGCTCATTCCTTCAGATCTAGGATGTGTTATCTTAGTGTTCCCTTTATTTTTTCGAGCAGTGTTGAAGCGAGTGCACAACAAGTATAATTACACTCACCTAAAGGATTATTAGGAACACCATACTAATACTGTGTTTGACCCCCTTTCGCCTTCAGAACTGCCTTAATTTTATGTGGCATTGATTCAACAAGGTGCTGAAAGCATTCTTTAGAAATGTTGGCCCATATTGATAGGATAGCATCTTGCAGTTGGAGATTTGTGGGATGCACATCCAGGGCACAAAGCTCCCGTTCCACCACATCCCAAAGATGCTCTATTGGGTTGAGATCTTGTGACTGTGGGGGCCATTTTAGTACAGTGAACTCATTGTCATGTTCAAGAAACCAATTTGAAATGATTTGAGCTTTGTGACATGGTGCATTATCTTGCTGGAAGTAGCCATCAGAGGATGGGTACATGGTGGCCATAAAGGGATGGACATGGTCAGAAACAATGCTAAGGTAGGCCGTGGCATTTAAACGATGCCCAATTGGCACTAAGGGGCCTAAAGTGTGCCAAGAAAACATCCCCCTAACCATTACACCACCACCACCAGCCTGCACAGTGGTAACAAGGCATGATGGATCCATGTTCACATTCTGTTTATGCCAAATTCTGACTCTAACATCTGAATTTCTTAACAAAAATCGAGACTCATCAGACCAGGCAACATTTTTCCAGTGTTTAACTGTCTAATTTTGGTGTGCTCTTGCAAATTGTAGCCTCTTTTTCCTATTTGTAGTGGAGATGGGTGGTACCCGATGGGGTCTTCTGCTGTTGTAGCCCATCCACCTCAAGGTCGTGTTGTGGCTTCACAAATGCTTTGCTGCATACCTCGGTTGTAACCTGTGTTTATTTCAGTCAAAGTTGTCCTTCTATCAGCTTGAAGCAGTCGGCCCACTCTCCTCTGACCTCTAGGATCAACATGGCATTTTCACCCACAGGATTGCTTCATACTGGATGTTTTTCCCTTTTCACACCATTCTTTGTAAACCCTAGAAATGGTTGTGCGTGAAAATCCCAGTAACTGAGCAGATTGTAAAATACTCAGAGCGGCCTGACTGGCACCAACAACCATGCCACGCTCAAAATTGCTTAAATCACCTTTCTTTCCATTCTGACATTTAGTTTGGAGTTCAGGAGATTGTCTTGACCAGGACCACACCCCTAAATGCATTGAAGCAACTGCCATTTGATTGGTTGAGTTGATCATTGCATTAATGAGAAATTGAACAGGTGTTCCTAATAATCCTTTAGGTGAGTGTATTTGAGATTTTGCTTGACATGAATATTGTTGTTTTATACCATAGTAATCATGAATCATATATATTGAAATTCCAAAACACAGTATAAGTCCATCCCAAGACCTTATATCTGTTCATGCAAAACAATAATTAAGTAGGTATTAAAAGCATGACAGCTTTTTAGGGTGTCTGTTTATATGTCAAAGCTGTCACACAGGATAAACATGGTTAGAAAGTATCACCATTCACCCTTCTTAGCCTATCTTTTTGGTCTGTGTTGTGTATTGTTTGTTCCACGTTGCCATTCCTGAACATACCCTCCTGTGCCGCAACTGTGTCCTGTCTTCCATCAACACACCTGGTCTTGACGAGCCTGCCTAATTATTCTGCAGTAGTTTCCAGTCCTCACCGGATCATTAAGTCACATCAGTATGTGCTTTGATGACCGCTATTTACTGCTCTGCCTCTTGCCTCCCATCGTGCCAAAGCTGGGACATCTGTAGTGACCAGCTTCTCCTTGCTATTCAGGAATGAATATAATATTCTCATTGGCGTTTTAGGTATTGAAAACGCTTCTCCAAGCATATTTGCCTTCGAAGCAGAAATCATTTGATTGGTTGATTCAAAACCGAGGGCGGACCTCACATGACATTGGAAATATGCACAAGCATACATTTTAATCTTATCTAACCATACACCTAATCTTAACCCTAACCTTTACTACACTGGAATGTTAAAATGCAATCTTGTACTATATATACATATATATATATATATATATATCTCATTATTAACAATCAAAAGTAAACTTAATGTGAGGTCCGCCCTCTGTTTTGAATCAACCAATCAAATAATTTCTGCCTATAAGACAAATCTGCCTGGAGAATACTTATCAATAATGAAATGACCATATACACTGTATATATTTATCGATCATTACAGTGCCTTGCGAAAGTATTCGGCCCCCTTGAACTTTTCAACCTTTTGCCACATTTCAGGCTTCAAACATAAAAATATGAAACTATAATTTTTGGTGAAAAATCAACAACAAGTGGGACACAATCATGAAGTGGAAAGAAATTTATTGGATATTTCAAACTTTTTTTACAAATAAAAAACTGATAAATTGGGCATGCAAAATTATTCATCCCCCTTAAGTTAATACTTTGTAGCGCCACCTTTTGCTGACTATCACAGAGCAGGTGCATTTGTACGGAGACTTGATTACACACAGGTGGATTCTATTTATCATCATTAGTCATTTAGGTCAACATTGGATCATTCAGAGATCCTCACTGAACTTCTGAAGAGAGTTTGCAAAACTGAAAGTAAAGGGGCTGAATAATTTTGCATGCGCAATTTGTCCATTTTTTATTTGTTTAAAAAGTTTCAAATATCCAGTAAATTTCGTTCCACTTCATGATTGTGTCCCACTTGTTGTTACTTCTTCACAAACAATTACAGTTTTATATCTTTATGTTTGAAGCCTGAAATGTGGCAAAAGGTCGAAATGTTCAAGGGGGCCGAATACTTTCGCAAGACACTGTACTTATTACCTTTGGACTCTACCTGGCTTGTTTTCTGTGAAACCTCATTGTATTGTTAAACTTACTTTATTATTGAAGTTTACACATCTCCGGTCTGCTTTTGGGTTCTATCCCCAGAGAATCCCTGACAGGAAGTAATTCATGCTTGTATAACGGTTTAATTTGTCTTGATATAGAATGTTTAAAAAAAAACTTTGCAACTCATAAAATGTGATGATTACAGTCATACATGTCAATTGACATACTGCTACAAAAAATATGCCAGCTGGTGAGATATCAACAAGAAATGTACAAAATGTGAACATGATTACAAACTAGAAATCGCTGATCCAATACCTTACAAATGTTCCTGAAGAAATTGTCCAACATGGAAAAAGGCTTTGAAAAGCAAGTCAGATTGTGTAAAAGAGCCACAGAAGTGTTACATCTTGAAACCATTCACTGTGACTTTGATTTACCACAAAACGTCTTTGGCTTTACTAAAGATACTGTCTACCATCCATGGGGTTTGAGAATGCCTGTGTTACCTTACAAAGGTCCAAATGGCAAGCTTTTCTTTTCCCTTTATCACACATGTAGTGATGCAAACAACTAGACGTGTGATCATTCTAATGAAGAAAGAGATTTCAGCAGTATCTAAATCAATGAATTATTTTCTAAGGATTTAGGACAGGGTTGTCTAAAAAATGTATGACTTTCCCAGAAAAACAGATATAATTATTAATATATTAAGAGTTGATAAGAGCACATCAACATTTTCTTGAGAGACAAACAGATTGCTTCAGGCTATCCAGCATCAGCCATTGACAGAGAGAGCAAAGAAAAATACAATGAGGATTACTTTGAAAAAGAGGTCATATGACTTGATCTGAATAAAATAGAATTTAATAAAGCCAAGTCATGCATCGCTAAATTATACTTGAACAGTTTGTAGGGGAAATACGCAAAATGAAGCAACATGCTGACCACATGTATAGTCAAAACTACACAGGAGTTTTCCAAATATAGTTTTTCAATTCAGGACAGAATTTCACATTTTTCATTTTTGAGTCAAGCGGTGGCTATAGTTCAGTGGAGAACAACTTGATTTTACCACCTGCCTGGTAATGTCAATGTGATTGTAGTAACCCATTACGATAGCCTATGGACATCTTGGACTCTACAAACTGATTGATAAGTTCCAAAGATGTGTACCATGACACAGACTTTTCATACTATTTTCAGATTTTTGGAAATCGCCTGTGAGCAACTATCTTGGTGATTTGACAAACAAGTTTGAATTGTGTGATCACATCACTGAATGTGCCTCATGCAGAACCAAAAGCTATGGTTTTATGACTTAAAACTATTGGCTCATCTTAAAAACCAAAGGCATCACCCAAAATTATGACTATAACAGTCCTACGATCAAACTACAATCATTACGCGCTTGATAAAGGGTTTCATAAAAGACGGAACTAGCAAAGAGTTGTTGACAACTTACAAGACAATTTCCAGAGATTAAAAGCATTTCAAGCTTAACACTGTTACCAAAAAGTTTAGGGTTGTGTATGACTAGTGAGTTCTTTTATCACATTACCTTTTGGTTTCTGATGGAGTGTGATTTTGATCCACGTTTACAACTGGCATTTTCTGCCCTAAAGCTGCATTGTGTAAGAATTGCTCCCATCTAGTGGTTAAAGTGTATATGACAATCAACTGAATAGTGTTTCTAGCCCATCCGGATATTAAGCCCGCAACACAAACGAGAAGGGTCCAGCTGCGGCCTGTAGCTGCTCACGCCACGCCCCTGCTCACGCCACGCCCCCCCGCTCAGGCCAAGCCCCTTGACTAATCTTAGTAGCTAGCTCTAGCGAGTATGTCACTACTGTGTAGTAGCACAACATAATTATTACATTTCCATGGTTCTCTAAATACATCCATTGTTTGTTTAACATTAGTGAATACTTTAAACAATAAACAGCGTGGAATGAGCGGCGACAGTTTGTTTGTGTTGTCGTAGCAACCGGTAGCAACACTGCGCGTTCAAGTATTGTTCGTTCTCTTAATACATCCAATGGTATACGTGGCGTACTCAAGAAATCGCCATTTCAATGTCTAAAAATATTCACTAACTTTAAACATTTTGTTTTCGTTGTTCCTTATCATTTACATGCTTATCTAAAATAAATGATGAATGTTAATCGACATGCACACTAGCAACAGTTTGTTTGTGTTGTCGTAGCAACCGGTAAGAAAACTGAGCGTTCATGAACTTCTTGAAAGTATATCTCGTTCTCTTAATACATCCAATGGTATACGAGGCGAACTCATGAACTCTCCGTTTCATTGTCTAAAAATATTCACTAACGTCAAAAATTGTGTTTTCGTTGTTCCTTATCTTTACATGCTTATCTAAATAAACGATGGATGTATTTAGACAACCAAAGAGATGTAATCATTATGTCGTGCTACTACAGTATCTACAGTACATACTAGCTAGCGCTAGCTACTAAGGTTAGCCAAGGGGCTTGGCGTGAGCAGGGGGCGTGGGGTGAGCGGGGGCGTGGCGTGAGTGGCTACAGGCCGCAGCTGGACCATATTGACACAAACTCTGATTTGATTTATCTTTCATAACAATAGCGCTCGTTTTAATGAATTGCAATAATCATTGTTAATTCATTATATAGCCCGTGAATTGTAACCAAATGCATTTGTATTGTGTGTAAAGAAACAATAAGAGCTTGTGATAGCAATAAATAATAATTTAACATGTTTTATTAATAAAAGTAACAAATATGTTGTACACACAATTTGATTGAATAAATTGTCAGTGTCTCATGTGAAAACACGATTACGTTTGAAAAACATTCACTAGAGTCTGTTTTATTCCAACAGAATACTAATTTTCGCAAAACATGAACATGGACACAACCGTGGCAATGAATAAACAATGATTATTGCAATGAACCACGAGTGCTATTATTTTGAAACAGAAAATCGGAGTTTGTGTTGCCAGGCGAACGTTCTTGCCTACTGTACAGCTTGGGCCAGCGCTGCCATAACATGTCCTCGAGAATAGGCATGATCTTACATCTTCAACAGACTTTGAAATTTGTCGGCAGTCGTGAGTAATCTCCCCCTGGCATTTGTCACGGTGCCACTAGTGTAAAAGCGCGAAAGGCTGAGCTTGAATTTCCAGGTATGTCCCTCTTTGGCTAATGTATTTTAAAGATGGAGGGATAACATGGCTGCCGCAATTCGTGCGGCACCATTGTATGTATTGTGAATGGAAGATTCTATGCTTACGAAAATACTTTGATTAGTTGGTGGAAGTAATTACACATGAATGAGCACATATTTTTGAAAGAACAAAGGGGTTTTTGCTGAGAATCAACTCAAAGAAATACACAGTGTAGCTTTAACCTGTTCATCCAGAGGGTACTCGGTACCGGGACCTTTTCGCGCACATCACATACATTGGTTAATTACATATTGTAAACATGCGCAAAACCCATCATGTTATATACGGCAAGGATTTCATCTGTAAATCTATCCATACTGACTTTGCCAAAAGCAAATAATATAGATGCATGGATTGCATAAAGTCACATCAACAAAATTGACAACCACATTCTCGGCACTGCTGATCCGACATAAATGTGATCAATAAACACAGAATTCTCAATGTAGCCACGAAAGCAATACAGCAATCGAAAGCCACTCTTCAGCCCTTCACAAAAATACCAGCCTTTTTGTTCTAACCTTAACAGGCACAAAACAGTTCATCAATTTATCAGCAAAACTTTAAATTTTGAAATCAATACAACAACTTTTACATATATTGTATGATTTTCTATTGTAAAACGTGGTGTCTGGTCAACTAATTCTACATGGCACGATAGTTCAATGCCTTTTAGACATTGTGACTTTTTTATTTATTAATCATTCCCTATGTAACTAGTTTTATTTCTAGGCAGACTTGAAATTTCCATAAATTTAATCTGTGTTATCTACTTTTATATACTCTGACACACTAGGACCCACATTAATACTTTCACTTCAGGATAAATCCCATGTCTTTCCTTAATTTTGATACCAAGAGTACGTTTATAGCCATTGTAGTTTTGGAGATATACTCCATTAGATTTGGGCATGTTTTACTTCTTTCAAAACTAGAAAAAACACCTACACTCTAAAAACAAAAGGTTCTAAATAGCACTAAAAGTGGTTCATGGCTTGTAATCACAGGTGAACCAATTTAAGTGCTATATAGCACCTATCTTTAAAAATGGTGCTATGTAGAACCATAAGAGGTTCAATATAACACCTTAACCACCCCAAAGAACCGCAGAAGAACCAAACTGGGCTTAACAGGTTCAAGGTGCTATATGGCACCTCTTATGGTTATACATGGCACCATTTTTAAAGATAGGTGCTATATAGCACTTAAAGTGGTTCCCCTGTGATTACAAGCCATGAACCATTTTTAGTGCTATTTAGAACCTTTTGTTTTTAGAGTGTAGTGATGAAGAGGTAAATAAAAGGACCCTCCAGTAGTGGTAAAACCATGTATTACCTCAGAAACCTGCCAATATTGTGTGGTGTTACTCCTGTTTTCAACCCACAGTAAGTATGATGAATTGATTAAGAAAGTGAAAATAACATTTGTTGAAGGAATACACTCTAAAAACATAAATGGTGCTAAATAGCATTAAAAGTGGTTCATGGCTTGTAATCATAGGGGAACCAATTTAAGTGCTATATGGCACCTATCTTTAAAAATGTGCTATGTAGAACAATAAGAGGTTCCATATAGCACCTTAACCACCCCAAAGAACCGCTGAAGAACCAAACTGGGCTTAAAAGTTTCTGTAACTGGTTATGGTGCTATATAGCACCACTACTTCTTCAGCGGTTCTTTGGGGTGGTTAAGGTGCTACATGGCACCTCTTATGCACTTAAAGTGGTTCCGCTTTGACTACAAGCCATGAACCACTTTTAGTGCTATTTAGCACCATTTGTTTTTAGAGTGTACCGAATGCTGTGTGATGATGAACTATTGCATCCTAACAAAAACAAGCTGCTGGTGTTCGGAAGATTTGCTTTTTGCTGATGGTGAACATCCATAAATTGCATCATCGTCATTATACGTACCACTCTCTGATTTACCAATTTATTATCTGTCAGCAAGCTACTGCCCGGATTATGCAAAACTCTCTGATTCCATTCAGTGCAAATCAGAATAAGGGTGAACATGATTATGTCCCTGGCTATTGTAATTTATTGTGCTGTAGATGTTTGGAGTTCAGTGTCAAAATATTAACAATCAACACTTTTTAGACCTCAAATACACCTCAATTAGATGAAGGATTCCACAGAGAGATACATGCAGTAGTAACAACAAGCATTGGAGGTGTATTTTTTGAAAAGTTAGTAGATCTCATTGAGTTGAATATTTTAAAAGTAGATAATCATTCAAAAATTGTGGGCACCCCTGATCTACAGTCTAAAATATACCTCATAGATAGGACTCAGTGTATTCAATATATATTTAATCGATAAAGATTGAAAATAAAAATGGTCTTATTAAAAAAATATTATCAGTTACTAAATATGTCACATTATATTAGCATTTAGTTGTATATTTTCAAAATATATAATGTTTTCATTGATTTTAATAAATTTACATTGCATTAAATGAAGTGCTATAATTCTGAAGGCAAAACTAGGAAAGGCTAGGAGTCCACTATTGAGGCTGGTTCCCTAAGGAGGCTTCATTCCCACATGTGCTATCACTCGTCCCTGAGGTTGGGTTGCTAGTTTGGTTACCCAGCAACATGCTATTCTCACGTGGTGCGAGGACAGTTCCTACTCTACTTCATCCCTGTGTAGTGGGTTATGATCTACAGCACATCTTGCAGGAATAACAATTTGTTTCTTTATTTTAAATGTTTGCTACCAGGAATATACAATTTTACAATTATTTCAAGTAATGAAGTAATTTGTAAATTTTTTAGCCACGGGGAACCATTTTTTAAAGAACATTATTCAAAATGCTTCAAAGTGAGTAGAAATGTATAGAAACATTCTTAATTTGCTATCTTTACATTTAGAAAAAAAGAGAAACACTTTAAAGGCAGTACTAGAGGTATTTTTTGAGCGATGTGTATACTTGGGTATTAATAGAAATAGGCAATTTTATATTATCTCTCTTTTTAATGAGCATCTTGTATACTGTATACATATATATATATATATATATATATATATATATATATATATATATATATATATATATATACACACACAGACACACACAAGATTCTCTAATATATAGTGATATAAAATAAACATGAGATATATATATATGAGAGAGAGAGAGAGAGAGAGAGAGAGAGAGAGAGAGAGAGAGAGAG
>JACXGM010041237.1:0-10110 GCA_016801145.1 Umbra pygmaea
CACTCGAGTCTAATGTAATCAAGCGGAATTGCCATGAACACAATCATCTATGCACTAGAATCAAAGCTTGGTTAATAACCCAAACTTGCAGAGAACCAAGACACCCACATTATCGATGGGGAAGTACATCACATACAAATAGCTACACGTCATGGTAGTTATATTAAGTTAATGTTGCAGGCTGCATGGTAGAGGCTGTTACAAGGAGAGGCTACTGAACGAGACCGTAACCGAGGGTACTGCTTGAGTCTAATGTAATCAAATGGGTGTCTCCTCCCCCCGTGGGCACGCGAACCGGTGACAAAATCTATTAACTCGGTAAGCCAACCAACAACCGTCCGGTTGACTCCGACTCGCGTAACAGTCGGTTGTCCCATCACCATTAGGCTGATTTCTAGAAACCAGAGTTCTTTGGTAAGGGTGGGGTTAGCGGCAGGTGTTACCCGCTGCTTAGTGCTTACTGACACCTACAGGACTGTGCGTAGTACTGCACTCACGTTACTTCTTTCTCTCACATGTTACCGGCATTAAATAAAATGAGCAAACATCAATTCTAGAGCCCAGAGTATCGATACAAAATCGTGAAGAAAAGAATCGCGATTCATCATTATATCATTGTATCGGCACAGCCCTAAATAATGGTATGCATGTTTGGGGTTTTATTATCGTCACTGATTATTCGGGTGAATCATGATTGGGCGACAGCGGTACTTAAACATGAAGACTGAACACAACCAATGAGAAAGGTCCGAAGGGGTTTAGCTTAGGTTTTGAATTTCCTTTTTGCAGTGTTTAGGACAGGCCGGATATAGCAATTTGTATAGCATGTGGACACAGGTTAAATTAAGCAATTTACCAAATTACAAGAAACTTGTGTTTTATAGATTAAGGCATGGCTAATGCTGTTTTTGCCTTTTGATTGGCTTTTCTTTCCTTATATGACAACCGAAGTCCAACATGAACTCTGTGGTGAATATCTGTGGTTGTATAAATGTATGCTGTATTCACTTCAAAGTAAATTACTATTTTAAAGTTGATTGCTATGCAAGTCACGTTATGACATCTGCTAATGCTTTATGCCTGTTGGCCACCAGGAGGCGGTGGAGCAGCAGATCAAGTCTCACCGCGAGGCCCATCAGAAGCAGATCAGCAGAATAAGGGATGAGCTGGACAATAAAGAGAGAGTCCTTACAGAGCTGCAGGAGTAAGGACACATGCACACACACACGCTTGCACACACGCACACATGCACAGACACACACAAACTGATTTCATCAAGCCCATCAGACACCAAAACAACAACACCTGGAACCGTTCACTCTTGTTGCTGTGTGGGTTAGTTGCTGTCCTTGCCATTATCTATATGTCTTAAGTGATTGTAATAAGTATCTGTCTCTCCAGTCTAAACCAGAAGATCATGTTGGAACAGGAACGTCTCAAGGTGGAACACGAGAAGCTCAAGTCCACCGACCAGGAGAAGAGCCAGAAGCTGCACGAGCTCACGTAAGTACCTGCTCCCCTAGCAGCCATCTGACTCAGTGCCTGAGACTGGGTGAATGACAGTCAGAACTTACAAGTCCTCAGCCCTTTGAGCAGCTGTGACGAGGCCCTGCTGAAATGGTGTGTGTTTACCAGGGTAATGCAGGACAGGAGAGAACAGGCTCGTCAAGACCTTAAAGGACTGGAGGAGACGGTGGCCAAGGAGCTGCAGACGCTGCACAACCTCAGGAAGCTGTTTGTTCAGGACCTGGCCACCAGAGTCAAGAAGGTAAAACATACTGACCTAGCTGCTTACAAGCACACTACTTGTTTCATGACCTTGAAGAGGGAAGCTGTGCTAACTACGTCAGCCTAAAGTCTTCTTCAATGGTAGACATGTAAATAAGATACTTAAATGGCAAACTAATCCCTTTATAGTTCACTACATTTGACCAAGGTCTATAGGCTATAGGGTACAAATAGACCCATCCACTGTTTTGCTGTGGGTTTTTTCAGGTCCTCAGTGACTAGAAGATAGTTCCCCACAGACAGAGGCAGTAGTTGGTCACACAGAGTTGCTGTCAGCTCTATTGTCAGATATGGGATTTATTCTAAGCTTTGTTTGATATTCCACATTTAACCTGCAATGTAACTTTTTCAAAAACCGAAAAAACATACAAAAACAACATTTTAGGACTAGTAAACGTTCAGAAACTAGCTTAGTGGATCCAGAGATGGAAAACTTAACCTTTAATAATACAAAATAGAAATTATGGAAATATGTTATTGTCCCTGTATTATATAAAAAAATATTTACAAATACATAGTACAGCTTTAAAAGTATAAAGAGTAAGCCACAATGTTAATGGTATTTCAAACTCAAATGTTGCAAACTCAAAGGTTTCTAAATCAATCGAATTATGAATCCGGTTCAAAAATAAATGTTGTGTTATAATGTATGTAGGGCCCTATAAATCCATTTTATTTTTTGGCTTATTCAGGTTTATTTTTTCCAAACACTGCTTTCCATAAAAATATTAGTGATTTCACTTTTTATCTCAAACACCCAATATAAACACCGTAGGCCAGTGTGGTTACAAGGGGTCACCTGGTTGGGAACTACTGCCCAAGGCAGAAGTGGTTCGCGCAACATTTTATTTTTCTCCTCTTGTCAACTGCATCTGCAAGTTTATGACTACACCAGTACCTACACTTAGAATATATTGCTGTAACATACAGTCTGTACTGTACATTGCCAAAAAGGCTATTGTATTACTTTGCAAATTTTTGTGTAGGATAAATGCGGTGAAAAGTGTTATTAATATTACATGACTAGGTTAAAATGGTAGAGAAAAGTATGTATTTTTTCATTTTGTTGAATTCTGTGTTAGTGTGGATTCCGCGTTTTCCTCTCCATTTTCTGCAACGTGAAAAACATATGGCTGTAATGATGCATGTTTTCTACAGAGCGCTGAGATGGACTCAGATGACACAGGGGGAAGTGCTGCTCAGAAACAGAAGATCTCCTTTCTTGAGAACAACCTGGAACAGCTTACTAAGGTCCATAAACAGGTAAACAAAAAATAACACAATGTTGTCAGTGCAAAATGTACTACATGGTAATGCTTTGTGACTGTTGTGTAATTGTTTTGTATTTTGACTAGTGTTTCTCCTATCAGGACTGTCACCTCTGAAGTTCTTGGGAAATAGTTAACTCAACTGAATTAAAAACACACTTAAGTTTGAATTTTAAATACACTGAGGTAGAAGTCAGTAAAACTCATTTGTCAACCACTCCCCTGATTTCAAGTTAACAAACAACATCTACCTTGTGCATGCACTAGTATTTTTTCCAACAACTGTTTACAGATTATTCCACTTATTATTCACTATCTCACAATTCCAGAGGGTCAGAAGTTTACATTCACTAAGCTTACTGTGCCGTTAAACAGCTTGGAAAATTTCAGAAAATTATGTCACGGCTTTAGACTTCTGATAGGCTAATTTACATTATTTGAGTCCATTAGAGGTGTACCTGTGGATGTATTTCAAGTCCAATTTTCAAACTCAGTGCCTCTTTGCTTTAGCCTGGTTCTACCAGACTCTTATACGTACATTTCATTTGCACAGAGAGTCTGGCCACTCTCTATTGACAAGCGTTAACTTCCTTGAAAACAGGTACTCTGTTAAAGTTTAACTATTGGATATACCCAGAGCCACTCTGGATCTGCCATAACCAATCGTTAACGTTTGGTCGTGACGTACTACACTCAAACTAGCGCAGGACATCAACCTCATCTTTCTCAGCCACTCCCTCTGTTCACTGATTGGACAGCCAAAAAATTGTTCGGAGAAAACCTGTGAATATACAACAAACCCAGACGGAGTACTGAAGGAAAATGAAGTACGTAGGAGGGCAGAGCCAGGCTCTTTGCTTGACATCATGTGAAAATCAAAAGAAATCTACAGGTCTGGTTCATCCTTGGGGACAACTTCAAAACGCTTGAAGGTACCACATTCATCTTTACAAACAATAGTATGTATAAACACCAAGGCAACACGGAGCCGTCCTACCGCTCAGGAAGGAGATCTGTTCTGTCTCCTATAGATAAACATACTTTGGTGTGAAAAGTGCAGATCAATCCCAGAACAACAAAGGACCTTGTCAAGATCCTGGAGGAAACAGGTACAAAAGTATCTATTGAAGCAACACATCAGTGAGGAAGTTACATCCTGGCCACAAATGAGTCTTCCAAATGGACAACGACCCCAAGAATATTTCCAATGTTTTGGCAAAATGGCTTAAGAATTACAAAGTCAAGGTTTTTGAGTGGCCATCACAAAGCAACTGGGTCAGAGCATCTCCAAAACAGCAGTTCTTGTTGGGTGTTCCCAGACTGCAGTGGTCAGTATCTATCAAAGTGGTCCAAGGAAGGAAAAGTGGTGAACCGGGGTCAGGGTCATGGGTGGCCAAGGCTCAGATGCACGTGGGGAGCGAAGGCTGGCACGTGTGGTCCGATCCAAAAGACAAGCAAATGTAGCTGAAATTTTTTGGAAAAGAGAATGCTGGTTCTGATATAATGGTGTCAGAACACACAGTGCATCATAGTTTGTTGTGTATTGGGCTGCTGTTTTGGCGGCAAAAGGGGGACCTACACAATATTAGACAGGTGGTCATAATTTTATGGCTGATTAGTGTATGTGAGCAGAACTGAAAGAAGCTGACTCAGGTACTGTACACCAGTCCTGTCAGTAGGACTGGGCCAAAATTCACCCAACTTTGGGAAGCGTTTGGAAAGCTACCTGAAATGTAAAGGCAATGCTACCAAATACTAATTGAGTGTAGGGAAACTCCTGATCCACTGGCAATGTGATGAAAGTAATAAAAGCTTACATAAATTATAATTTCTGCTATTATTCAGACATTTCACTTTCTTAAAATAAAGTGGTGATGCTAACTGAACTAGGACAGGGTATTTTTACTGGGATTCAGGAATTGACTGAGTTACACTGTCTTTGGCTAACTGTCTTTGATTTTCCTTTTAATATCTGTATTTGTGGGCACATGTTTCCGTGTGTTGTGCACACTGTGCCCCCTTAAAAAAAATAGGTGCATGACGCTTCTGCTCTAGATGGTTAATATGATTTATCTAACCCAAATCCTGGGCAGCGCTATGCCAATATGCGGTGCCTCCTAAGAGAACCCCTAGTCATGCTCGAACCACTGACTACCATTATATAGACTGTCCTGCAATGCAGCAACTTAGCCCACTATGCCACGCGGACCCCCCAGGCAGGAAATAATTTTTATGAAGTCATTAATGCTGGGAATAATTTTTATGAAGTAATTTAGACGGAAGAATTTCCATGCAGTATTTTTATGCAGGGAAGTGTCTTGCTATAGTATTTGAATATTTTGGTTCAATATGCAAATGCAGACTCTAGAATTAGAATAGAATGTAGGTCCATGTTCATTTCAGTGATTCAACAATATGTTGATTGGGTTCTATTCTGGTTTATTCACTGGAACAGACCAGAGCCTGTTAGGTAACAGACGGCGCTGTTAAGACATGCGCCTAATGACTCTAAGGTGAAGGTGATATTTCTTTGAACATAAACGTTCAATTTAATATACTTCAGACATAAGTAATGCCAAGGAAAACTACTCTGACCGAGGGAAACAAAGGATGAATGAAGTAAAGCCGTGAACCATGTTTGAAAACAGTAGAATTGCGATTAACCTACTGTATGTGCTTGTTTAATTCCTCTTTCTCTCCTCCTTGCTGTCCTGCATTTAGTTGGTACGTGATAATGCAGACCTGCGCTGTGAGCTTCCTAAGCTGGAGAAGCGTCTGCGTGCTACGGCTGAAAGGGTGAAGGCCCTGGAATCAGCCTTGAAGGAGGCCAAAGAGAACGCCGCACGCGACCGCAAACGCTACCAGCTGGAAGTGGACCGGATCAAAGAGGCTGTGAGGGCCAAGAACATGGCCAGGAGGGGTCACTCTGCTCAGATTGGTGAGCAAAAAGAATTCTACATATACACACTTGAAAACATAAAAGCGAAATATTTCTGATTCTGTTCTGCCATATAAATATTCTACTGTCTGTTCTTTTGACCTGTAACCCTTTCTAAATTTGCCTGTGCTGCTTTCCCTCTCCCCAGCCAAACCCATCCGGCCTGGCCAGCCCCCCATAGCGTCCCCCACCCACCCCAATGTCAACCGGACTGGACTCTTCAACAACCAGCCCAGCGTCATCAGGGGAGGAGGGGCCAAGCAATGAAGTGAGTGGAGGCTTCTGGAACCATGTGTTTCTTGTAATAATCTGACACTTGTCTGGGAGAGATCAGGCCTCGTTCAATAAGGTGTTTCCGAAATGTTTTAAGGGAGCTTCACGTGTAAAGTCACTGCCTCACAGTGCGTTGTAGCCAGGAACTCAAATCCTGGCGGGGGCATTCCAACCATGCGAGCCTTGTATTGGGCAGAACAAAGAGGGAGTAACTGTGACAAGGCCTCGAGCAAAGTGGGATTGTAAAGAAAAATTTGAAGTTGTGCATTTGTTTGTAAATTTTTCATTGATAATGTTTGTACTGCCTGCTGAAAGCAGTTCTGTTGTCTGACATGTTTTGGGTCGCTTTTACACCGGCCTCGTTTGGTCCGTTTGGTCAAATAGTCCGGTTTGTTTGGGCTGGTGTCAAAGCTCATCCGAACTCTAGAGTTCGGTTCACTTTAGGTGTGAACGCGATCCGACCTAAATACAGGAAGCGAACCAAACAGTGTATTTTATAACATTTCCTCTGGAGTTTATTTGTTCTAGTGTACTGTGATCGGCACCTTGTGGTGTTTTTGTGTATGGTAACAGTTCTTAACCTAGAATAAGGATAACATTTTTTAAATCAATAGCCTATTGTTACAATAAGCAGGATAATGCAGGGCCAGTGGGTCATCGTTTTGCTTCGGGTTTAATTTGCAACTACCTGTTTTTTTTTTTAAAGTCTGTTCCCCGCAGGATAGTGTTTCCTCCTGTTAAAATGATCAACACACTGTAGTTAGGGATAGGTTTAGGGAGGGGAAATACTTAACAACACTCGTCTCATTCGAATGATGAAATGCTCCGTAACTCCATGCCTTGTCAGATGTTTATACTGTTCGCCTTGTATTACACTATTTGATTGATGGAAACACCAAAGCAAAACCAAAAACTCCAGTATCGTATAAATTTGATGTTGCTCCATTATTTCTGAGACCAAGAAGTGATGGTGAGTTTGCCTTGGACCTTTTCAATGGAATTCCATTGCTAGGCAACAGCCCGGCCATGTGACCTGTGTTTACAGTGTTTGGTGCGTTTGACAAAGTGCAGTGTTAAAAGGAAATTGAACCAAATGAAAAATGCAACAATGTTGCAACTTCACCATTGAGTCCACCAAACTATAGGTGTGATAACGACCTTAATGTGTGATGTATTATTGATATACATGTTGGCTTTTTCTATCACTTGTGTTCTGTCATTTGGCTTTCCTCCAGCTGCTGAAGAAGATCAACAGACCACCATCAGACCAAGAACGATCATCTACAGGAGGTGACATTCTATTAAACAGAACTGTCACACGGGACGATTCTTCCAGTATCAACGTTTATATATATATATATGTATGTATGATAATATCAATACATAAGACGTAGACGTTTGCTGTACAGTTCTTTTTCCTGATCCGTTTTTTTGTTAACGTACGACTGAAAAATTTATCTCCAACAAATCACAAAGGAAACAAACAACGCAAAGAAAAAATTTGTGCAATCTTGGCATTTGGCAAAATTAACCGTAACATGCAACTAATAACATGTAGCTCTTCTGTTTTTACCTTCCATTGATGTCATAACATATTTTTAGTATGCACTGTGCCAACTTGAATGTACATCGTGGCAGGTTCTCAGAAAGACTAAACAGTACACTAAAAGGTTGGAAGATCTGCTGATGACATATTATTATCCCGTTGGTCGATACAGTTTATTTTAATAGTCAAAGCAAGCCGTAAATCGGACTCTACTCTCTTCTCTTGTACAGTTAAAATGAGCACTGAACTGCTGTCTTTCCTCTTTCACGTTTGTTTCTTTCAGGGCAAACATAAATGCTGTAGAGCAGATCTTCAGGATCGCACACCTTTGACTAATATGAAAGTAGTTCCAAATGTCACCCCATACCCATTGTAGTGCACTAATAGGGATAAGGGTGCCTTTTTGGGAAGCAGAAGGAGAGATTAACAGGGGAAATGCTTGAAGAGCATGAGTTTTAATGTTACATGTAAAAAATGAAGCTGCTTCAGTGTCACGCCAATCTAAGTCAATGTTAATGTACTGTATGATGAAATGATAATGGTTGGAAAATGTTCCTTAGCGATGTGTCTATATTAATATTAGCATATGCAAGCGCAGAGTATGCAATTTAGTGAAAATGAAGAAATACAACAAGCATCTTGTCCTACTGATCCTAACAGATGGACTAGATTACATTTCGGACCACGTAACATGTTTTATGTGATTTTCTGATGATGAGTCTTTGTCACCTGTGTGCATTTCTTTGGTGTTTTTTTTCTAACTAGGCCAGCCATCGCTTCACTCCGTTTATCTTAAATGAAACACAATTCATCCAACTATTCTGGACGATAGGCATGACAGACATAACCTTATCAAAATTATGGAAGTTTGAAGACATAGTTTTACACTGGTCATTGTGTATTCATTTGTGAAAATCATTAAATTAAATTTTCAGCCCCTTTCTCCTTACCCCTCACAAGACCAATCATGACTCTCAGTATTATTCTTTTGTGTTCATGTTTTGTTTGTGCCTATTGCCTTTGCCTGTTTGTGTGGTTTGGTAACATACATTGAAGTGATTTTCATTATTCTTCTATTAAATCTGTTAGAGGCTTGCTTGGAGTAGAGTGATACATTTCAATATGTTGCTACATACTAAGCAAACCTGTGTCCATAACAACTGATGTTCCATTTTATGTTACCTTGTCTCCTTATAATTCAGAATTGGGATTATATTGTTAGTGGTTTGCTAAGGCAGATATTGTGTTGTAGTAGTCACTAGTGTTCATAATGACACAATCTTCTCTGAGCTCCAGTTGATAGACACCATCTAGGAGTTATTTATTACTTTACTGGCTGTAGGCAGTATATGATCTTTAGAATGATTGTTTTTTTACTTGCTAAATTATTATTCTTTTGTTTACTCTGTATTCTCCATCTCTATCTGAGAACAAATTCATCCGAAACATTGTCCTTCCTTTTACTGTACTAATACTGTGTAAAAATCTGAAGCATCTGCAAATCAGTGACTGCCGGTTGTGTTATAACCCAGAGCTATGAAGACAACCTGACTGTGGTGTGTGCAATATGGACCAGTTATTGATACTGATCAGTTATTGTGAAGAAGATACACATGGATGAAGGGAGGGAGTGGGACCTGCATTTAAAATGAAGTAAAAAAACAACTAAAATGAACAAAACAGTCTCCAGACTTTTGGTTTGTCATTTCCAATGTGTACATTACATTCAAGTATCCAGCACTCCTACCTTTAGATCTCAATTGTTTGTAAGAGTTGAGCATGGTGTGTATACAGTGCGTTGTGAAAGTATTTGGCCCCCTTGAACTTTTCGACGTTTTGCCACATTTCAGGCTTCAAACATAAAGATATGAAATTGTAATTTTTTGTGAAGAATCAACAACAAGTGGGACACAATCATGAAGTGGAATGAAATTTATTGGATATTTCAAACTTTTTTAACAAATAAAAAACTGACAAATTGGGCGTGCAAAATGATTCATTAAGTTAATACTTTGTAGCGCCACCTTTTGCTGCGATTACAGCTGTTAGTCGCTTGGGGTATGTCTTTATCAGTTTTGCACATTGAGAGACTGAAATATTTGCCCATTCCTCCTTGCAAAACAGCTCGAGCTCAGTGAGGTTGGATGGAGAGTGTTTGTGAACAGCAGTTTTCAGTTCTTTCCACAGATTCTCGATTGGATTCAGGTCTGGACTTTGACTTGGCCATTCTAACACCTGGATATGTTTATTTGTGAACCATTCCATTGTAGATTTTGCTTTATGTTTTGGATCATTGT
>JACXGM010041238.1:0-10107 GCA_016801145.1 Umbra pygmaea
TGCTTTTAAGAGGCGGTAAATTCCCCCCGCAGAATCGAGGCGCGCTCTTACAGGCAGTCTTTGTAAATACCACGGAATATATAATTAGGCGCAGTTTACCGTATCCTCCCACCTTTTTGCGTGGAACTCCCACTTTCTCCATGACCCTCCCACGAACGCATATTGAAAGCGCAACTTGTTTCTTGTCGCTCATGTGGCAAGCAATCTGCGATTTTACTCAAGTGCGCCTGGTTAGTAAATAGCCCGCATTGGTTACGTCCGTCTTTGCGACCAATTAGCGCCTGAAAACAGGCGCAAACGGCTTGATAAATCTAGCCCTAGGTTTACTGCCTTTTTTGTTGAGTGTCAGATTCAATCAACTTGCTGTCTTTGATTGACAGTTATAGTTTGACAACTCCTGTCATTCTCTGCCAAAAATGTCTTTCCAAATGTTACTTCTATTTCAATGCACGATATACCATTTGAAAGCGCTGAGTATGTAATTTCATAAAATGTAAAACAAAAGCGACTTTGGTGACGACAGGCCCAGATATGGGTGGTGGGTCACATATTTCTGGGATGAATGGCGGGTGTTTTTTTGAGGCTGGTCGATTCACATTGCTAGGCCTAACATTTCAGATCAGCAGATCATTACATCTGTCTGTTATGTCTGAGAGAACTAGACAATAGAATGACACACGTCAGCTGCTGGCATGCAACTCTCTGTCTCTCAGAGTGAAGTGTTTATATTTAAAAGCAACACTACTCTCTCATGTTCCCAAAAAGGCGTGATTCACTCCCTTTCCCCAATAGTCTTCAGCATTCTGATGTATAAGAATAGATAGGATATTCACGGGAAGGCATGTGAACCCCTTGAGCAATTATGGATTGTTTTAGTGTTCACCATGACCTTTTCATTTCATCAGACTTTTCTTCTATATTCTGGAAACATTAGTTGCGTGGTTTTCTTCCAGAAGCTGCCCACACCTCTCAATAAGCATCTTAACTTTGGATGTTTCTGAATTAGAGTAGGTGGACACCTACAAATATCTAGGAATCTGGTAAGACTGCTCACTCTCTTTCCAGACCCACATTAACCACCTCCGATCTAAAATAATATTCAGGATTGACTTCTGGTTTTGCAATAAGTCCTTCTTTACTTATGCTGCTAAAAACGCTTTTGAAAATGACCAATCTTAGAATTTGGTGATTTTATGTATTGAATCACCTCCCAACACTGTTCTCAACACATTAGATGTAATCACAGTGCCATCTGTCACCTCATATAACACTGACCACTGTGACCTTTATACACTAGGTAGACTGGCCCTCACTGCACGCACATGTCCAACCCATTGGTACCAGCTCGTCTATAAGTCCCTGCTAGGCGAATTCCCACTTACTTCACTTGTCATTAGTAGTACCTACCCATGGCATGTGCTCTAACAGGTATATTTCACTGGTCACCTCTAAAACCAAAATCATTACTTCCAGTTCTCTGCTGCCAATGACTGGAATAAACTGCAAAAGGCCCCAAATTCCCATTTAACACATTAGGGACCAATTGTATGAGCTTCTCTCAGATAACTGTATGTGTTAACCGTCATCCTCATTTGCACATAGTCATTTTCAAATACAATGTATGCATCGGTGTTACAGCAACATAGCGCACTGTATTGCACTGCTGGTTTGCTGCTAAAGCTAAGCAGGGTCAGGCCTGGTTAATCCCTGGATGGGAGACCAGTGCTGCTGGAAGTGGTGTTGGAGGGCCAATAGGCGGCACTCTTTCCTCTGGTCTATAGATCATTACCAATGTCCCAGGGCAGTGATGGCGACATCGGCCCTGCTTAGGGGGCCATCTGTCGGATGGGACATTAATCGGGTGTCCTGACTCTCTGTGGTCACTAAAGATCCCGTGGCACTATTTGTAAGAGTAGGGGTGTTAACCCTGGTGTCCTGGACAAATTTCCAATCTGGCCCTCATACCATCAAGGCAACCTAATCATCCCTCTCTCTCAATTGGCTCATTCATTCCCCTCTCCCCCGCTTCTCCCCAGAGTGTTGCTGCAAATGAGAAGGCAAATTACAGATGTCCAGGTCACACATCAACTCTCCCTGAGACAGACATGAAACACACCAACACTGTTAGCCTGTTGTATGGCCTCTGGATCTAGGGGGACATTTCCAATACTGTTGTAACATTTCCAATACTGTTGTAACCACTGGTGAAGTGAAGGAGCCTACTGTACATGCAGTAAACATTATTTTGCCTAACATCTTACACACATTTTGGCACTAAAAGTGTAGGCAACACCACATTTTTCTTCTATGACAGGAAATCATAGTTTACACACTCGTTAGCTTTTCCACTTCACTTCACTTGATCAAAATGCAGGGTAATATGACATTGGCTCCTTCTTTATCCATCTATTGGGTCATTTCAAAGCCAGTTTAGGATTGGATTGAAATCCTATGAACATTATAGAGGTACAGAGAGACACTCATGTCTATTATAAGGTGTGGACATCTTGGTACAAATATGGATAGCAAGACAGACCGACAGACGGAATGACAGACAGACAGACAGAGTACTTACAGGAAATAAGTCAGTTCCTCAGGGGAAAGGTGAAGCAGAGGGAAGGAGGAAGTAAATTAAAGTAATAAAGAAATAAAGAATATTTATATAATTATTGGCATTCTGAGAGGACCAGCTTGAGTGACTGTGTAAGTTAGCCATTAGCATTTCCTCCACATAGAAAACAAAGAGCTAAACTAACATAACAGGCCTGTGGTTAATGGATTTTTATCAACTCAAGTGCTCCATTATCTGTTCATGAGGACATTCATTTCAAAACGGGGTGTGAGAGAGAAATCCTACGCTGAGGAGAATCACAGAATTATGTACAGCAATTTACGTCGGTTATCTTTCTGCCTCACCCGCCCCTCCTCCGTCATTTCTCTCTCTCATCCCTCTCCAATCAGTCTGTTAGACGAGCAGTCTGTGCTTTATTGATCAAACCCAGCGAGCGCATGTTGAAAAGCACTGTAGGCGCCTGGAGGATTTCCTGAATATGTGAGGAACCACTCCTGGCCTTCATTCATATGTGTGTTTGCCATAATCACAAGCCTGTGATGCCCTGTTCTGTAACACCACCGGAGGACTAACTAGATAGTATTCAAATGTTACAACAAACACAGCACAGATACACATACGGACGTCACATGCATGTCTGATGGTAGCGTTGTAGCGTGGCTCCTAAGGGCCAGTACACAGGAATACAGGCAGACTAGATGATTAGGCTAAACCACCGTACCAGAGACTATTAGCTACAGAAAACATAAATCTAAACAATCAGTCACTGATTGGACAACAGCTAGAATAGGGCGGGGCTAAGCCACTGTACCCGTTCTCTTATAGATGGGAGGTTTCCTGTAGATGTTGGGATCCCCAGAGGCTGAGAGGGGGAGGAAGGGAGGGAGAAATATGGGCGTGTGAGGGATGTAACGAGGGGGGGGGTTAGAAAGAGGAAACGGAATAAGCAGTGAGGGGAAGTAATCATGGCTAGAGTTGGAACAACAGTTTAAGAAAGCATGAACATTTGTTCTGGAAGTGAGAGGTTAGAGAGAGAGTGAGGGACACGACGGTCATGAAGTGGGTCTCCAGTGGCACCCTACTCTGTTTGCATTATAGTGCACTAGTTTCACTGGTGCTCTAGAGCTGTGGTGTAACAGGAATAGGGTGCCACCTGGGACAGAGTACAAAAATGTAGTCCTACCTGGAACATGGAAATGTTTGGGGGCGTGGTATGTAGGCGTACTAGGCCGGCCCTCCAGCGTGCCATAATAGGGGGAGCTTCTGCCACTCTCAGAGCCTAGAGCAAGCACCAGCCAATAACAAGCAAAGGAAACATGAAAAGGAACCGTCCCCCAGCCCCACCCAATCAGAGTGAGAAGGTGTCTGCCAGCCAATTAAAAGCAGAATGTATTTAAACAGCTATGCAGAAGACAATATGAGCATCTGAGAAAGCTAGAATTGTCAAAACCTTTATGAGTTTTAAATCATATGTTATGTTAGTTATTTAGATAGATAGATAGATAGATAGATAGATAGATAGATAGATAGATAGATAGATAGATAGATAGATAGATAGATAGGGAAGGACAATGAATGCAAGAGGAATGTAACTATGGCAGATATGTACTGGAGTTTAAGAGCAACCCTGTTTCTTAACAGAATTGTTTTCAGGAGTGCACTGCAGTTCTTGTGATTCAGACTAAAGTTCACTGATTGCTTTTGTGGTGTATTGACTGATTGATTTGTGTCAGTCTGCCTCACCGGTTTGTCCGTAATGTTGGGGTGAGCGAGGGGTGATGGGGGACATGGTTTGACGACTCAGTGAGGGAGAGTCGATGTTGCCGGGGCTAGAACACGATCTCTGTCTCAGGTCCATGCTATCATACAACTCCTACAGCCCAGTGGATAGAGAGAGACAGAACAATAGAGAGTGAGAGAGAGAGAATGGAAATATTTAGAAGGTAGATGCAGTGGGATAGAGAGAATGACAGTAAGTATAACAGAGAAAAATAGGAAACAGTACAAAAATCTGGAACTATCCACTTATCCACAGACGACTGCCCTCAGACACGATACTACATTCTCCTGTAAAGAAGACGTCTTACCTGGGTGCAGGGAGAGAGAGTCCCCAGTGACTGTAAAACAAATGAACGAGACAGAAACAGAAGAGGTCACAGGCTGTTGCAACTGTATAAAGATATGTATTTGGTTTATATATCAAAATTTACATGATCAAAATGTCATATTGGAAACAATCATTTTGTTAATGGACTGTTAAGGAAGTGCTAATGAATGTGATGAAAATGATACTGTATGTACTGTATTTCCTGAAGACTTTGCGATGCGTAGTACCTCCAAATAGCTCATGTTGTCTAAATCGTCTGAGGTGAATCTGGGGTAGGGCTGGTAGGATGACATGTTAGAATGACAGCTGGGCTGGTAGAATGATGTGGTAGGATGACATCCGGGCTGGTAGGATGATATGTTAGGATGATAGCTGGGCCCATAGGATGATATAAGGTCAGGTGGGGGCATGTCATATATGGCCTTGACCTTAGGCAACGCGGCCAAGTCCTTATACTCTAGGATCTCATTCTCCACCCTGGCCTGGGTTGGGATAGCCCATGATATAAACACACAAACAAAAACAAACAATCAAACAGACAAACAAACAAACAAACAAACACAAAGCTAATGTATGTATGACAATCACAATTTTCACAGGAAATGACATGGATCACGTTCTGACAAGAGAGGGTTGGTTAGGTACTGTAGTATGTGTTTGAGGAGAAATTACAATATAAAAACATCAGCCAAAGAACTGAACAGAATAAACATTTAAAATACAATGAATAAATAAATGCAATTTAAAAGAAACATTCACAGTTAACAATTCAAAGGTAATGTAACTGCAAATTAAATACAGTATGCATACAGGTACAGTACAAACACCTCTAGCTTAATTTGGCTTTATGTATCACTCCATGAGTGTGAGGCATAGTGTTCAAACACAGTTTTACGTAACTCAGAGTGAATCTGTGGTATATCTGTGGAAGTATAATTACAAGCAGTCCATAAGTGTCACAGGCTTTTATTGCCTCATAGGTGTTTTATACATTGACAAGTGATCTCCAGGCAGATCTGTCTTGGAGGCAGAAATTATTTGATTGGTTGATTCAAAACAGAGGGTGGACTTTACATTACACTTACTTTTGATTGATAAATATAATCTATATATATATATATATATATATATATATATATATATATATATATAGCAGAGGATTACATTTTAACACTCTAGTGTAGTTAAGGTTAGGGTTATAGTTAGTTGTAAGGTAAGATTTGATTAAAGACTGTGAAAACATGCTCATAGGCACATTTCCGATGTCATGTGAGGTTCGCCCTCAGTTTTAAATCAACCAATCAAATGATTTCTGCCTCCAAGGCAGATCTGCCTGGAGAACACTTTTCAATACCTAAATCTCCTATGAGACTTTTATTGACAATTACATTAAGTTTATACAAAGAGTCAATATTTGCAGTGTTGACCCTTCTTTTTCAAGACCTCTGCAATCCGCCCTGACATGCTGTCAATTAACTTCTGGGCCACATCCTGACTGATGGCAGCCCATTCTTGCATGATCAATGCTTGGAGTTTGTCAGAACTTAAGGGTTTTTGTTTGTCCACCCGCCTCTTGAGGATCGACCACAAGTTCTCAAAGGGATTAAGGTCTGGGGAGGTCCCAGAGTTACTTAGTTATCACTTTGCCTTATGGCAAGGTCATCCATCATGCTGGAAAAGACATTGATCATCACCAAACTGTTCTTTGATGGTTGGGAGAAGTTGCTCTCGGAGGATGTGTTAGTACCATTCTTTACTCATGGCTGTATTCTTAGGTATAATTGTGAGCCCACAACCTTGGTTGAGAAGCAACCAAACACATGAATGGTTTCAGGATGCTTTACTGTTGGCATGACACAGGACTGATGGTAGCACTCACCTTGTCTTCTCCGGACAAGGTGTTATCCGGACAATCGGAAAATGACTTTACCCCAGTCCTCAACAGTCCAATCCCTGCACTTTTTGCAGAATTTCAGTATTTCCCTGATGTTTTTCCTGGATAGCTTCTTTGCTGCTCTTCTTGAAACCAGGCCTTCCTCCAAAAGTCTTAGCCTCACTGTGTGTGCATATGCACTCACACCTGCCTGCTACCATTTCTGAGCAAGCAACTTTAGGAGACAGTCCTGGCGCTTGCTGGACTTTCTTGGTTGCCCTGACACCTTCTTCATAACATTTGGATCTCTCTCCTTGAAGTTCTTGATAATCCGATAAATGGTTGATTTAGGTGCAATCTTACTAGCAGCAATATCCTTGCCTGTGAAGCCCTTTTTGTGCAAAGCAATGATGATGGCACGCGTTTCCTTGCAGGTAACCATGGTTGACAGACGAAGAACAATGATTTCAAGCACCACCCTCCTTTTAAAGTTTCCAGTCTGTTAATCTAACTCAATCAGCATAACAGAGTGATCTCACCTGTGTTAACGAGACAATCACTGACATGATGGCAGTTGGTCCTTTTGTGGCAGGGCTGAAATGCAGTGGAAATGCTTTTTTGGTATTAAGTTCATTTTCCTGGCAAAGATAGACTTTGCAATTCATTGCAATTCATCTGACCACTCTTCATGACATTCTGGAGTATATGCAAATTGCCATCATCAACACTGAGAAAGCAGACGTTGTGAAAATGAGTATATGTGCCATTCTCATAACTTTTGACCATGACTGTACTGTATATACGGACCACAATCCGTTGAAGGCAGATGAACAATGAGAACCGCCATCTTATGCGTTGTGCTCTGATTGTACAAGGGTACAACCTGGCCATACACAATGTCAAGGGTTTTATTTATCCCGGGCCTAGAGCATGTTACAGCCCCCAGTCTATGGTTGTACCATGTTCTGTGTTACAGTATGTGTCTGGGTGCATGTGTTTTGTCTGTGTGTTTCCAGCAGGTGGTGACCATCAGCCGATAATTGGAGGTGACTGGGCAAATTAAACCGAGGTCCCGCCCCCTCGCCAGTGCTGTCAGCTGCGGCCTGTTTGGAACCCATTAAAAGCCCCAGTGTTTCAGTGTTCTCTCTCTCTCTCTGTAAAAGAAATGTGGTCTGTGTTGTTGGTGCCATTTTGTGTGTTTTTATGCTTTGTGTTAGTGTAAGAGAGCTTGTGTTGGTGGTCTTGGGGTGGTATTGTTAGGACTCCGTTTGATTAGTTTCTATCTATTATTTGTTTATATATGTTAATAATCTTTCGTTATTCACAGGTGGATTTCCCAGGGGGCGGGACCTTGGTGTATTCCTAGGGGGAAGGGGACTCACCTTGGATTGTGTAGGCAAGCTACCCACGGGCATACATCACCTGTAGGTCACTGCCGTGTTTATACACACTAGGTAAGACCTGATCAGAACACCCCCTGTATGTTTGGTTATGGTGCCTGATAGTGTGCCAGTTTTGGTATTGTGTGTTAGGCAGTTAGAACAGGCTAGGAGTGGGGTTTATACTTTTTATATATTTACTTGAGTTAGTTGTCAATGGTCCTTACTTGCACCCATGACTCCATACCACATTCCCTGTCCTCTGGGGGTTCTCGAGCTGTGGTGGTGGGTCACGGTTCCATCCCTCCTGGGAGGCGTGTGTAGTAAACATGTAACAACACCTGCACAGGATCGTGATATCCAAACATCACACCTGTGAGACAGGTACAGGGCAGCAACAACAACTGCCAGAGTTACATCAGGAACGCACAATCCCTCCATCAGTGCTCAGACTGTCCACAATGGGCTGAGAGAGGCTGGACTGAGGGCTTGTAGGCCTGTTTTAAGGCAGGTCCTCACCAGACACCATCAGCAATGACGTCGCCTATGGGCACAAACCCACTGTCGCTGGAACAGACAGGACTGCCAAAAAGTGCTCTTCACTGAAGAGTCACAGTTTTGTCTAAGCAGGGGTGATGGTCGGACTAGCATTTATCATTGTAGGAATGAGCATTACGCCGAGGCCTGTACACAAGAGCAGGATCCATTTGGAGGGAGGGTCCGTCATTGTCTTGGGCAGGGTGTCACAGCATCATCGGACTGAGCTTGTTGTCATTGCAGGCAATCTCATCGCTGTGCGTTACAGAGAACACGTCGTTTTCTCTCATGTGTTACCCTTCCTGCAGGCTCATCCTGACATGACCCTTCAGCATGACAATCACACCAGCCATACTGCTCATTTTGTGCATGGTTCCCTGCAAGACAGGAATGTCAGTGTGGCATGTCAGGCGAAGAGCCCCGATCTCAATCCCATTGAGCAGGTCTGGGATCTGTTGGATCGGAGGGTGAGGGCTAGAGCCATTCCCCCGAGAAATGTCTTGGAACTTGCAGGTGCCTTGTAACATCTTACAACAAGAACTGGCAAATCTGGTGCAGTCCATGAGGAGGAGACACACTGCAGTATTTAAAGCAGATGGTGGCCATACCAGATACTGGCTGTTACTTAGATTTTTTTATCCCCACTTTTTTCAGGGACACATTATTCAATTTCTACTTGTCACATGTCTGGAAGTTCATGCAAATATTTCACATGTTAAATTTAGTGAGACATTACAGCAGTTGAAAATGAGAGGACATTTCTTTTTTGCTGAGTTTAGTATTTGACCATTGAAAATGTTTCATTTAAAAGGCTAGGTAGATTATGTAATACAGCCTTATAAACAAACATCAACTAATATCTGGATCTTCTAAAAGCCAAGGTGTCCCAGCCAACTGAAGTGTATAACAAGCAATGATGTGTGTGATACTTAGATTAGGAGAAAGAGAAAGGGTCAGATACTGTAGAGAGGATGCAAAAGTGTGTGTGAGAGAGTGATAGAAATAAAGAGAGAGAGGATGAAGAAGTGATTGAATGGACAACCTGTGTGCTTACTGCAAAATTTCCCCCGATCCATTACCCTGAACCGAAAGGTCATGAACAATATGACTAGAACTCAGACAAAACATGAATACAGGGACACGCATGAAATAGAATTTGTCCTCACGGGGACTGGCAAATGGTCCTAATATGGATGTTTTTGTTAAATATTACTATCATTGTGAAGACTTCTGGTCCTAATACTGTACAATATTATAAACCAAAACACACACACACACTTGAGGTCCTTATCAAGGAAACAATGTACTACAATCTTGAGAGAATGAGAGTTCTCAAATCTACAAACACATTCACCTTCATATACTCATGAATATGTGTGACCACACACAACCCCATTCAGTAGAAGCCTCAGACGTTTTAGGGGAGAATTAGAACAGATGAGAGATTGTAAGAAAGAGTGTTTAGAGGGAGAACAGAGTGGGGGTACAGGCTGGTAGCTGGCAGACAGATTCACATTAGGTGTTAACAGAACAGTGGTCTGATGAGGAAGTACTTCTACTGTGTTCCACACTGGAACAGTCATGCTAGATGCTGCTGACTAAAACGATGACATTCAGCAGTGGGGAGAGGGAGAGAGAG
>JACXGM010041240.1:0-10105 GCA_016801145.1 Umbra pygmaea
GTCTGTTTCATGTGTCTGTTTCATGTGTCTGTTTCATGTGTCTGTTTCATGTGTCTGTTTCATGTGTCTGTTTCATGTGTCTGTTTCATGTGTCTGTTTCATGTGTCTGTTTCATGTGTCTGTTTTATGTGTCTGTTTCATGTGTCTGTTTCATGTGTCTGTTTCATGTGTCTGTTTCATGTGTCTGTTTCATGTGTCTGTTACATCACTCCCTAACAACTCTTGTTACTTCCTGTACCATGCTGTCAGACTGGACTACAGTGGACCTTCCAGAGAGTTCTTCTTCCTCCTGTCCCAGGAGCTGTTCAACCCCTATTACGGCCTGTTTGAGTACTCAGCCAATGACACATACACTGTCCAGATCAGCCCCATGTCTGCCTTTGTAGAGAATCATCTTGAATGGTAAGGAGGGCATCTGCATTAACCTTCTGTATAACTCAAATGATTACTAGTAATATTATGTGTCAGAAAATAAATGTTTGATGGAACTAAGTTGTGATATAATGGATCGAGGGCTTAATGTAAAACATGGCTTGGAGATTCATGGTGTCAACGGGTGTAAATTCAATGCGATTTGTCTTTAAATAAAAGTTGCAATGTAATGGTATCTTCAGGGCTACAGTTTCAATCAAGGCCCTAACACTGTTTTTGCTTTAGATTTATAGCTTTGTACAAGACCTGTCCATATGTTTATGTGCAGGTTCCGGTTTAGTGGGCGTATTTTGGGACTGGCATTGATCCACCAGTACCTCCTAGATGCGTTCTTCACGCGGCCCTTCTACAAGGCTCTTCTTAGACTGTGAGTGTCAGAAATGTCTCTCTGTCTCTCTGTCAGTCACTGTCTTTCAGCACTTGCCTTTACAATGTTCCGTTAGGAATAATGTGTAAAATCCATTAAGCATAACCTGAATAACCTGTCAACCATTAACACAAATTGGGTTAGCATGAGGCTTACCGTAACATGATCACTGTCTAAACCAGATGAAATTATTTTCTAATATGAGAAAAAGTAGTCTGCCCAAAAAGGATGATAATAGGCTACAACAACAGCAGAATCTTCATCCTTTACAATGACATCTTAGTCCTTAATTACATGAGACAATACCAAATCACAATTTTGTCAACACCTTTTCCCGGCAACAAAGTTTATCACAAATACAGTATAGATGTACGGGAGTCGGGATGGAGAGTTTAGATACCTACAGATAGCAAAACAGGGTTCTTGGAGTGGGCAGGCCTTTACGAGGAGCATCTCAGTATCATTGGTTGCAGGGAGAAGCCGTAGACAAGAGTGATGGAGCAATGATAAAGTGTTAAATATACAAAACATTTGAAGTCAAAAAGAGGTGTCAAAAGCTGAATAAGTTGACCTCACATACACATGTAAGACAATGTTAAACACTGGAACTAAATACATGAACTGATTAGTGGATGCATAACCGGTGTGCGTAGTAAATTGTAAACAAGGCAATCTATTGGTGAATGTAGGGAATGACGTGAACAATCACATACGTCGACTCGATGGGGAACAGAGCTACCGACTCAGGCTCCGCGGAGGGGAGAGACCGTGACAACCTCTGCCTTGTTGAGGGTCACATTGAGGTGGTGGCAAACATACAGAAATGTATTTTATCACCTGGGTGTCAGAAGGGGGAGACAATTAGTTAAGTGTCATCTGCAAACCAATGAAAGAAAATACCATTTGAGGATATAACAGAGCCACATGACTTGCTAATAAAGGGGTAAAACCGCACAACTATTCATTTGAAATCCCTTTTTCTCCCAACTTTACAAATGATTATTGGCTTAGAAGAGAAAATAGGACAGAAAACTGTTTCCAGCCCATTGAAACAGGCCAAGACATTTATATCCCAATCCACTAATGACCTGCTACACTCCTTCACCTCATTGTGATTGTGACTGGTGATATAAACTTAATAGGCAAAGGTTTGTGGAAACCTTAATTGTGGAAAAGGGATAATGGACTGACGCTGTTTTTCAGGGTTTCGGCCAGGCCCCTTCCTTTCAGTGGTGGGTTATCTCAATGCTTCAGGATTCAAAGACATTTTAGACAATTGGATGCCTCAAACATTCTGGCAACAGTTTGGGGAAGGCCCTTTCATGTTACAGCATGACTGTGCCCGTGATCAAAACGGCATTCTTAAAGACATGGATCGACTAGTATGGTGTGGAGGAACTCGAGTGGCCTTCACAGAGACCTGACCTCAGGCCCATTGAACACCTTTGGGATGAATTGGAACAACGATTGCGAGCCACGGCTTCTCGTCTAAAAACGGTGCCTAACCTCACAAATGCTCTTTTGGGTGAATGGGCACAAATGCCCCCAAAAACACTCCAAAATCTTTCCCAGAAGAGCGGCAGCTATCCTAGTTGCAAAGGGGGGCCAACTAATTAATTTTAGACAAGGTGGGATCCCTTTAAAAAAACATTTGTTTTTGGAGGAGTTTGTAAGAAATATGAGGGGTCTGAGAACCAAGACTTGGGGGATGCCCATGAATACAATGACACATAAAGCTCTTTGACTATTCCCCTTGGTTGACTTAGAGACAGTTTGAGACCTCAAAACAGCAAATTTTATCAATATTAATATGAACATAATAATGATTAAGCGATTGACCTCCAGAGCCACTGATCTGAGTGACCTGGAGTACCTGGATGAGGAGTTCCACCAGAGTCTACAATGGATGAAAGACAATGACATCACTGACGTGCTGGACCTCACCTTCACTGTGAATGAGGAAGTCTTTGGACAGGTACAGAATAGTATGCACCTGTGGGAGCTAGTTTAGAAAATGTAAATACTTAGTGTTTAAATACATAAAAGTTTACAGTTATTTTCTCACTGGCATGAAATGTCCTTTGGGATGAGTTGATAATCTTTAGTAAATACATGTGGGACTCCTGAGAGGTGCAGCATGATTATTACTATACTCTATACTCAAAAGGTAACAGAGCGAGAGCTGAAGTCCGGAGGGTCGAACATCAATGTGACAGAGAAGAATAAGAAGGAGTACATTGAGCGCATGGTGAAGTGGAGGGTGGAGAGGGGAGTGGTCCCGCAGACAGAAGCACTGGTCAGGGGCTTCTATGAGGTACAATATCAAAAACTCTCAAGATTACTGTTACTGGCATGATTCTCCCTGACATGTTTTGTTTGATTCATTGTTTCGATCTATTAAAGAGGACTTTCACTTTGCACTTAAAGCTGCACTACGTAACATTCAATTAATCTGTCCTGTCGGCCCGAATGTTCCGTAGATTTTTTAAATATTTTTTTGTATATATGTTTTTACTGAACACAGGAATAATACAGGGACAATATAACCAATTTCCAAAAATACACATTATTCTTTTGTCCATAATATGAATTAGTTTCAAGTTATTTTGTATCTTTGCTATTCTACTCTTGTCTATATTTTGTATTATTTCAATTGAAGTTTTTCATCCCTGGATCTAATATGCTAGTTCCTGAAGTTTACTAGTCCCAAAATATAATTTTAGTATTTTTTTGTAGCTGTTGAAAAAGATACATAGTGCAGGTTTAATTTATGATACATATTGTTTCTTAGAGTAAAATGAAACCTACCTATCAAAGGATGTCACCATATGACAGAAGCAGTTTATCTGAATATGCCATTCTTTTTTATCCAAATGGAGATCGCCATGGCAAGGTAGGTTAGTCCAACTGATCTATCCCTTATCCCAGGAAGTGCTGTGCCAATATGCATGGTCTTGTTCTCAGAACAAAGTGGAACTCGTGACACACTGTCACGTGGATCGCCCTGTACAGTGCACTTCTACCTGGTTTTGAATGTTCCTGCTGTATTTGTCCAGGTGGTGGATGCACGGCTGGTGTCAGTGTTCGATGCCAGAGAGTTAGAACTGGTTATCGCTGGGACAGCTGAGATAGATCTCAATGACTGGAGGAATAACACTGAGTACAGAGGAGGTGAGCCAGATGCACGGGAATACTGCAACCAATAAACACCCCCTGGACAGTCTGCCATGACACAACCATGCTGTTTAGTCTACCGTTAACCTGTCCCAACTTAATGTCCACTACCATAAAACCCATATGATGTAAAGGGAAAATGAGATGACATGGATCCACTGGCCAGTCTCTAGAGGAGTTGGTTCCTGAGTTTCCAGTATGGTACCAGGCCACTACAACATCTCTGACCCGACTTTCTGGCCTCCCCGTCTGTAGGCTACCATGACAGCCACATCGTTATCCGGTGGTTCTGGGGGGCAGTGGAACGCTTCAACAACGAGCAGAGGCTACGTCTACTGCAGTTTGTGACCGGTACCTCCAGTGTTCCCTATGAAGGCTTCACCTCACTGCGGGGCAGCAATGGCCTGCGACGATTCTGTATCGAGAAGTGGGGCAAGATCAGCGCTCTTCCCAGGTAAGACAATGTCTCTTGTTCTTCAAACCAGTGCACATAAACAGTCCATGTCTCGGGGATAGGGAGCCAGTAATTGGAAGGTTTTCACGTTTGGGCCAAATTTTGTTGTGTTCTTGAGCAAGGCACTTTACCCAACATTGCTCCAGGGTATATCCCTGTACTGTGTGTCACTCTGGATAAGAGCATCTGCTAAAATGACTACAATGTCACATATAATTCCTTTCATTTCCAACACTAATTCGCTTTAACTCTCTTGAGTAGCAGAACCGTGCACTATTTTTGTTAGATACCTCTGTTGAATGACTATACTCTGATGCCTGTTCTATATATATTGCAGGGCACACACGTGCTTCAACCGGCTGGACCTCCCTCCGTACCCATCCTACACCATGCTCCATGAGAAACTACTGATTGCTGTCGAGGAGACCAGCACCTTTGGCCTTGAATGAAGGACAGAGATTCTAACACGTTACTCCATAAACAGTATGCTACTACTGACCGGGGCATACAGTATAGTGTTCTGTTGGACAGTAGTTCACTATGTAAGGATTATCGTTTTCTTTATGGAGTGGTCAGGGTTTTACTGTGGAATAGTGTGCCTCAGGCCTGGGGACTCAATGCAAAACTCCCCTTTTACAGTCCATTTCGATATCAGAGGACTGTTTTTATTTTTACTTACCTACAAGCAAGAGAACAGCCAACCGCCAGATGCATTACTCAACTGTTACAGCGTACCTTTCCTAATGGCGCTGTATGCAATAGCTCTTATTTGGCCTAAGCCTATAACAGCACTCAGGGCTTTGACTCAACATACCATCTTAGCACCAATGAATAGGCTAGTCCATCTTTCACAGATTACTTTGACTCAACACATCACACTAACACCAACGAATAGACCTTGCTGCAGGTATCGCCACATAATCTCTTACCAAACAAAACAATCCTGAAGACACAAAACATTGCCTCAGCTACTGTTACCAGAGGGAACTGCCTCAAACACGGTCACATGAAGAACGACGGCAGCACAACATAGATTGTCTCAGTATGTTGTGTTTCAACAGCAGTTCCACTTCATGTTATCCTGCCACTGGGAATTTCCTAGAATATAACATGAGCAAAGGACTTGCCCATCATCATTATAATTTCACAGTGACTCATTAAGAGTCTTAATGCTAGCATAAAAACCAAAGCAACTTTCCAGCTAACAACTTTAAAGTAATCAATTTTTACTGAGGTTTTGTGAACATTGTGATATTTCAGGAGAATTCAGTAGTATTGCAAGATCTTCCCGCAAATCGCAAAATTGCTATTTGAGAATTCTGAGGATATTGATGATGTCCTACTGTACCGTAGATACAGTCCAATCTATTTGTAAAGTTTAAATATGTGGAATTGACGTAACCTGTTATGTTGAATGGAAAATGAACACGCCACAATTTTACTGTAAAAGAACACAGGTGGGTGAATATGCTTCATTGATCACCATTGTCTGATCAGAAAAATAACTTTTCAATGTGCTCCATGTGAAAACAACACTCTTCAATTTTCCACATTGATTTTGAAAACCATTTGTTGTTTACACAGAGGCGTGTATTCTCTTGTTAAGGGTCACATAGTTAAGGCTATAATGAATGTTTCTTTATCACAAGATTGTTTTGTTTCATTAGTTCATGATAGACAGTGTATGACACCACAGACTATTTTGAAAGAAAATGTTTTTTTAATCTTTTACTGCATTTTATATCAGTTTTCCAAGCATGGAAAATTCCAACACAGGTTAAATGGAAGAAAGGTATGATTGAAGTAAATTTGCGGGTATTTAGATTGTAATGGATCTTACTCTTCCTGAATATTTGTTGCAATATGTATACCACTATTCAATCAAATGTCTATTCTATTTTTTAAATATTTATAAATGTAACACATTATAGTTAATGCTGAAAGATAAACAGTACAGTAGCTTACAACAGTGATTTGTTTTATCACCTGTGATAGCAGATACAAATATTTGTTTGTAGGTCTAACTCTGCCCATCACTGTCATTTGTGCTGTGACATGAATTTACTAAAATCAACATCATGTTGGAGTGTGTTTGGTTAGGTTAAATTTCCATAGCACCTCGTTTAGGACAGACCTCCAGGGTTTCCCTACATTTTGGTCTGGAAATGGCACGCCTTAAAATAACAACACTGTACATGAAAACATGATATGTCTGAGAGTGTTATATCTGGGTTGATTATCCATGATGATCCATAATCGTCTTATCTTCCTGTGCTTTCTTAGTGTAAATTGGTAAATACACAAGAAAATTATGTTGAATTATATAGTTGTATGTACAAGATCTAAGTTTATGATCAAATGTTAACTTTCCTCTACTTGGACCATTAAATTTTTGGAATGTATAAAGAGTGACAAAGTTTATATAGGACATGTACAGTATACCAATTTAAAATATACTCAGTTCAACATCCCTGAAAGAATTTTGAATTGACATAATGTCAGATATACAGTACAAAATGTGTGTTATTGTTTTCTTTTCTACTCTAGTTTTTTGTACATTATGTATGTGTGTGTTCTGTTATAAGTCATGCTATGCACAATTTCTGTGGCAAAGAACAAGCAATGCAATTTTCAAACACTAATCTGTTGCCTGATTTGAAACATGATATTTCCCCTTTAAGAGATTGTTTGTTTGTTTGTTTGTTTTGATGGTCGTTCTGTTCACAGAACCCTCTCACGAGTCTGATTCACTGTCAGTCCCCACGAATCCTCATACGTAACATAGATAGTTGTTCATGGCCAGACAGTATTCTTTTGTTGTCACATGCAGTAATTCTCAGGCTGCACATTTAATTAAAGCATAGTACTGTTAACGAATGTCAATAAACAATCACTTCGTAAAGCCAATGCCAATCTTTTAATCACCCGTTATCAGAAATTCTATTCCACCGCTCGAGGGCACTGTGACACCAGAAGTGAAACAGAGCCACGGACAATAAATTGGGTCATCATGGCTAGAAGGGATACAGCTCATGTCAAAGTTGTTTTTATTTGGTTTTTATATTTATACCTTTACCGATTTTTAACATACATTTTAAACATTTAAGTTCAGTAATTTTCATTCATTCATTTTACAAATAACAATCAACATTTAACATAAAAAACACCTATAGTTACATACCTTTAAACCCATAGTGACAACAGTGACTTCATCTGAAAAAACTTCCCTCCCGGCATACCTTAGCTTTTGTTTCCTTCTATATACGGGTGCGGTGCTGACTGGAATATGGGGTGTGGTAGTGGTTGTTGTTGGCTGGGTAGAAATGGGGTTCTGGTTTGGTGGGGATGCATTTTGGTTAATTTCTTTGCTTATTGTTATGTTTGCTTTCATTTTCCTTTTCTTGTTTTTGTCTGTGGTTGGTGAAATGGCTGACTCCTCTTCCTCATGTTTTATTGTTTGTAGCTGTGATTGTGGTAGTGGGTCTTGATCCTGGTCTATGTGTTGAGATGATGATTCTGGGTCTTCTATTGGAGGTGTGGACAGGGGCGAGACCGGGGGACCCAGACTGGCTAGGTGATGTAGGGGTGGTTCCCGGTCAGGTGTGCAAATGTCTCTCTTTGGTTTTGGTTCTGGGGTTTGTGGTAGTTCTGGTTCCTGTGTTTGTTCCGAGTCTATGGGTGGGTGTAATGCTGTCTGAACTTTCTCGTGCTGGTGCAGTTTCTGGCTCAGGTGCTGGGGCTGGCTTTGGTGGTGTTGCTGGTCTCTGTACTGGTTTTGGTGCTCGTCTTGGTGCTCCTGTTGATGCCGGTTCTGGTGCTAATCCTGGTCCCCGTGCTGGTGCCCATGTTTGTGCTGGTCCTCTGGTGCTGGGGCTGCTGTTGGTGTTAGTGCCTGTGCCGTTGTCACTGCTGGTGCTGTTTCTGGTGTTGCGGTTGGTCCTGGTGCTCGTCCTGATGTTGGTGTTGATTCTGGTCCTGGTTCCTCAGTTGGTGCTCTTCCTTCGTGGACCGGAGGTGCCTCTCTTTGTGGGCGAGTCTTGTTGGCATATGATGTTGGGCATTCTGCAAAGACATGCCCCTCTCCCCCGCAGAGATTGCACCTCCTTTCCTGTGTGCAGTCCCTTTTGGGGTGCTCCCCTTTGCATGTCTTGCATGAAATAGCTGCGCACTCTATGGTCAGGTGTCCGGTAAGGCCACATTTCCTGCACACTTTTGGTTGTCCATCGTAGAACAGGTGCCCCCTTTTGTGCCCCAGAGCGAGGGTGCTGGGTAGATGGATGTAGTTCCCATCTGGGTCCTTTCTTAACCTCACCTCCCCCCGTCTATTCCCCGTCCACACCCCATCCTCATCCCGGTTCCATTGAACCCCTGATTCTACCTCAACGTGTCTTGCTAACCATGTTTGGATGTCCTCGTCATTTACTGTCTCGTTATAAAATATGATTTTCACTGTTTTCCTGTCCATGTCTGTTATTATTCCTTTGATGTAGTTGTCAAAAAGTGCCCTGTGTGTCCCTTCCCTAGTGCATTGCCAAAATCGTGCAAGTGAGTGAGGGTGTCTAAAGCTTATTTCAAAACTGTTCCCTGTGCCCGGTAATTTAAAGAAACAGTGTAATTCCTCCGGGGTGAAACCTAACCCTTCCTGTAATATAGTCCTGCTGAAGCTCAGCCTCAGCATTTTTACTGGTACGGTTCCAGGTATTTGCTTCAAAGTCATGCGGACGGCATTGTGCCTCCGTACTGCATACCTTGTAGCCATTTTGCTGGGGGGGGGGGGGGGGGGGGAGAGAGGGGCTTTCAAAAAGAGTGATAGTATAAATATTGTTGGGAAAAGTATGTGTGAAGTGAAACTGAGTACTTTCCTTTAGTTGGGAAGTTCTCAGGCTTCTCAGGACTTCCTCTGTCCTCTGATGGTTTGGATTGAGGTGGCTGTGGTCCTGCTCTGGCTCTGGTCACTGCTCCACTCTCCGGTCACTGCTCCGCTGGACTGGTAATCCCCTGGTTTGGGGAGGCTCTCTCGCTTTTCTGTCCAGGTTTTCAGTGGACTGGGGAGTCTGGGCAGGCCGCGGTCATGCCACTGTTACTGGCACAGCTCCCGAATCCGTCAGAGACTAAAGAAGAATAGAGGAGAGGACAGCAGGGAGAGATCAAAAGTAATCGAACACTGACTCCTCTTCCACCACGCAAACTTGTGCGTAACTGAAGAGAAACCAGAGTCGGATCTCAGCTCATGTCAAAGTGGCACGAAACTCCCGCAAGAGTTTGAAGATTGCCTAGATATGGATTAGAACTAGGGATGGGAGCTGGGATAGGGTTTAGTATCATTTAGTTTTGATAGAATGGTTTTCCGCTCACAAAATAGGTATTAACATCGTAGATTTACTTTGTACTATCTTTGGAAAATATAATTATGGAAAATGCCTTAGCAGTCACCCTGGCTACTACTAACGTTAGTACAGTAAACTGTAACTGACAGTAGTGTCAGGGTTCTGAGGAGAAGACCCAAAAGCAGACCAGACAACGTAAGTACTAATTAAGTGATTTATTGAAGGAAGTGAAGGTTAGGGAAATGTTGCTGAGGAATGTGTATCCGGGTCGATGAAGAGGCAGGTGGTGATGGCGGAGGGTCCAGTGCTCAGGTGCAGGAGGTGGGAATGGGGGTTCCAGGTATCCAGGTG
>JACXGM010041241.1:0-10184 GCA_016801145.1 Umbra pygmaea
ACACAGGAATCAGTTTAGAAGAAGATTTAATAGAAATGATTCTTCTGATATATATTTCTGTATATATATATCAAAGGTACAGAGGGCTAACACAGATATCTGTAACTAAGCAGACCAGGGTCGATACACGTAAGAACACAGGTTCCAAATCGTAGTCAGGGATACAGCAGTTTGGTCAGTACACAGAAGGCTATATCCGGCAGCAGTACAAAATCAGGATCCAGTTCTCGATAAACAGAAACACAGGCACAGGCACAGGTCAATATACAGGTTGTCAGAATAATACAGTAGAGAAGCGCTCACTAGTTAAGAATAACAATACCTCGCAAAGAGGGAACCTAACTGGCTTGTATATACACTGGTGTCTTCTGTAACAGGTGTCTAGAATTCCGGTGATTAAGACCTATGTGTGCTCTGTTCATGTGCGCTGGGAATATGCGGTGTGGCAATGTCCATCCTGTCAGAGGCCGAACTGGTGTGACGTGCTCTTTCAGTACAGCTATAATTGTGTACAGATTATAATAAAACAATCAAATACCTTAACAAAATATTATACGATTAGGTCATTATCCCTGTTAGGAGAAAGTAACTTCAAACAGACATTCTCATTCTACAGAAAATGTCTGCAATGATTAGTGCAAATGCGGGTTTTGCATTCGCTTTCACCAAAGTGTTTCTCCCATTTTATCTGATTAGGGAAGGAGACGTAAAACTATTGACATGTGTAATAAATAATACAAATTCTTGAACTGCAATGCAAATTATGTTCTTCTAGAGTAGGATTATTTACTTTTGTAGCCTATATTTGAATTGGCTGATCAACATCTAAGAAATAGCAGATTAGCTTTTGTTATTAAAAGTACTTGTATCAGTACTCGTATTGGCAAGTAGCTATCCAAGATGAAATACTTTGTAGCAGCTACTTGTACTTGTTCCATAAAAAAACTTGCTTTTGAGCTACAGTAACACATTGAACAACACATTTTTTTGTTAGGGAATAGTTTCATGTAATCAGCACGTGGGGGTTGGGGGTTTTGTAACAATGACTAGCTAATTGGCATCAGAGCATGGTCTGGCCGAGGGGAGATTTAAAGTGTCACCTTTCTACAAAAAATATGCACACTTTTTTCTGCCAACTTCTTATAATGATCTCAGTCTGGTCTGGTCAGCACAAGGGGTGACAGATAAAAATACATATTTAAATACCTACAGTATACATTTGTAAGCATAGGCCTATGTTGCTGAATTAAGATAATCTTAAATAGGCCTACAGTCATTAAATAAAACATAAATGACCAGGTAATGAGAGTTTATAAGTAACTAGTTATCATAATTAATAAAAAAAAATTGAATGCATACTCTATAAACAAGCTAAGAAAAAAAGGAGATGGACTTGAGTGGACCTAGAACTTACAACTACCTACACTGAAAAATGTCACTGTAATCACAACTAATCTAGCCCGCTACATCACAGTGCTGTGGAGATTTCCATGAAAGAAAATACATTATCTTTTGAGGGAACGGCTTTCAGAGGTATTGTAATCAGTATTGTAATCAGACTTAAAAACATTGTTTGTTACCCATTTTTGTCCCGCAAAGTAAAACTGTATTTTGATATACTGTTTGGTTTTTGATACACCGTCTGGTGCACCTGGACATATCATCAGTGATGTAACCTAGGATCACGGGGGGGATTCAGGTCTTTAAACAATCAGACCTCCTCCCCTAGGCGACCCAGCCGGGGTAATCAAGTCCCAGCTTATGTCCAGGTAGCACTACACGCCATGCCTCTCCTCTCCTGATCCACAGCCACCTTGATGCTACTTCTGTAGCATCAGTGGCCAACTTGATGGCCCTTCGCTGACTCGCCCCTGTGATGCCAAGCATTTTGTAGGCCCTGGAAAGGGAATGGCCTACAAACCCTCGACATCCCACTTCGACCGGTTGGCATATTGCCCGCCACCCATTGCTCCGGCAACCTTCCACCAGCTGGGAGTTCTTTGCCCTCTTTCTTTTATTGGCCTCCTCCATACGGTCCTCCCAAGGCACTGTTAACTCCAAGATAATTACATGCTTGGAGGCCTCTGAGGTGAGCACAATGTCAGGCCTTAATGTTGTTATGGCAACTGCGTCAGGGAACTTCAGCTGCTTGCCAAGATCAACTGCCAGCTCCCAGTTGCGCGCCGTTGCCAACAGGCCAGAGGAGGTGCCATCGGCAGCTGGTGTTGACCTCTCCCCAGCTCTGAAAAAAGGCTGTAGTCTTCACTGGGCGAAGGCTCTTGCTGTGGCTAATTCCACTGCAGATAGAATCCGCAATGGCTTTTAGGACCTGGTCATGCCGCCAGCAGTAACGCCCTTCGCCCAGGGCTTTTGGACAGCAGCTCAGGATGTGTTCCAACGTTCCTCTCCTCTGGCAGAGGGGGCATGCTGGTGTCTCCACCTTTCCCCAAGTGAAGAGGTTGGATGGACTTGGCAAAACGTCATAGACCGCCTGGATCAGGAATTTTATCCTGTAGGGTTCAGCCTTCCAAAGCTCAGTCCATGTGACTGTTTAAATGTTTAAACATTTTCACAAAGGATTCAGGGATGCATTCTGATTGGAGAATGCAGACGCAGTAGTCTATGATATATATTTGCTTTCCTAAATCCATTTTAAAACAAACATGGCATTATTTAATTTGAGAAAGTTATTCTACTGTGTATAATAATAATACAATTACATTGATTTAATATCAGTATGTCCCCAAAAAACGTTTCTCTAGGAAGCGTTAGACCTGCAATCTCTTGTTTCTTTTAAAGGGGTCTAGCACCACCCAGCGACGAGTGTAGACCATTTATTGGCAACTAAATGCACCAATTGGTGCCGCAGTACGAAACACACCACTTCATTGTGTGACATATGTACAACACATGCAAACACATACTGTACATACCACTAGACATAAAAAGTACCAGATTAAACACCATGAGCTACAAAGCCATAGATTAATTACCCGGCCCCCAGCCTAGAGTTTATTTTCCCTTCATAATCTATTTCATTCCACAAGTAAACCCTAACTTTATATTTAAAATCCCTTTTAGTTTCTGCCATTTTAATATTAAGTGGAAGACTATTAGGTTGAGCAGACAGTCTGAAACATTGCAAACCCGGCTCGCCTCGCAGACCATGGGGCTCATGAGTCCTCGATGACTCATGAGTTGTCTAGGACTCATGAGTTGTCGATCACTCATGTGTTCTTGCGCGAGTCAGTTAATTGCGCAAATCAGTTGGCTACGTTGTCATGAGTGGATCTGTAGCAGACGAGTGAGTGAAGTCTCTCCTCGAGTCAGGGTAAAGCAAATCCACAACAAAAGCACTACTGTAATGTAAATTGTTATTTAGTCTTTTCTTAGCATTTATTATTTGCACATTTTGCATGTTTTTTCCATTTGATTGTTTTTGTATTTAATATATTTTATTGTTATATTTTATTGTTGTTATATTATTGTTCTACTACATTTTGCGTTTTTGTTGCTTTTTTGTATTTGTGATTTTTTTGAATGCTTTTCAATCTTTAATTGATTTGCACATTTTATATTTTTTGTATTCTTGGTCACTTTCAAATTTATTAGCACATTTTGCATTTTTTTCATCTATTATTATTACATTGCCTATGCGTTGCTTAATGTTGTGTTTCTTTTGTCATGTGTGCCTTTTTAAAATAAATGCTTGTTACTACACTCTGAAATAGTGAGTCTGCACTGTGTGAATCCACAGAACGTCCTACTACGTTTGTGGTAAGAGAGAATGGGCTAAGACTGAGTTTCCTTTGAGATTTAGCAATTCTGACTCAATTGACTCGCACAAACCGGATCAGTTTAGTGAGTGACTCAGAACAACCTGAATTCTTAAAATGAATCGAGTTTGCCAGGCCTAGTTAGAGGGACCCTGGCACCGTCCTCTGGACATTTCAGACTTTTTATTTAATCTTCTCATTAGGACTCCATCTACAACGTCTATGCACACAGAAACCTTCCCATCAATACATTGTCATCCCGCTTACCGATTTCATGTTTTTTAATTGCTCCCCTCATTATTTTCAGTTGTTTCAAGGTTGTGTGCACTTCATTGTTGTATGTATTCTCTGTAGGTCTGTCTGGTCAGGGCATTTCCAAATATGCTCAGCATGGGGCATAATCTTGAAACCGCAAAACTGATATTAGTCATATAAAATGTATATATTCTATATTTCATGCTACGCACTGGACCCGTCTTATATTAATTAAAGGTTTGGGAAATAAAGCAACACACATTTAACATTGCACTGAAAAACTATATGGAAAGGGGCAAAGTAGCCCATACAAATAACATATTTTCAAGCTACACTACAGCCATCAAACGTCTGTTGTTAAGGAATTTTCACTTTGAAATAAATGATACCTGCTATTGCTCGCCCAATGGCAGCGTCCAAGCATCACAAAATGCAGAGGTTCAAATCTTTATAGCTGACACATGTATTTATTTTGTCCATTGAATGAAAATAATGAGAAATGCAGTGGTTTATGGGCAGATTGGGTATATTGATTAATAAAACATTTAAAAAATCTAAATCATGATAAGTCTCAAACAGCCAATTCGCTAAAAAATAGAATAAATATTTTTTTGTTGCAGTAACTGTAGTTCAATATAAATATGTGGGCTATTGGCATTGCATTTCTCAGAAGATTTTCCAGTGACATTTTTGGGGAATGCTGCATGTCGTCAGTTGACACACCAATGTCTATGGTAAAACGCGAATGATGGAAGGCTCATAATTAAAGTGGATAAAGATATATTTTTGTATGCCCCAAGTACCTCCCTGTATAAATATACCACCATATTGAAACTAGCAGGAGACAAGTTTGGCTGCATCATTTCACTACACTAATCAAAATGATATATATCAATAGACAGGAAGCTGGCTAGTTAATTAGTTGATGCATGAAAGCAATCAACTCTTGTCACCCTTTTTTTATTAATTGATACGTTAAGTGAACAATTATTGTTTTTTTGTTTTTAGGGGTCCAAGCCCGAAGGGGCTGGGAACCATCGTTGCAAAGCAACGTCAACGTAGACCAGTTTTTGCCCTTTTAATCAATCAGTGTTAATAGGATATTTACAAAGGTGATGTACCACAGACCTTGTAGCTCACACTATATAATATTTTCTGACATTTGCCTCGCCAATATTATGCTTTGGGGTCTGCGTTCCATAATGACTATCCAAAATTCAGAGTTTTTATAAATGTGTCAGACATTATAGAACATATAAAAAATATTGTATTATGTTCATAAACGCTACAATTTGTTTCAAAGACAAGATAAATTAATAATTAATGTAATATACTTTTATTATATATAGCAGATTTAATTGTGGTGTTCTATCTTAACCAATATTTCCTATATTTGTAAGCAGATGATCTATCCTATATTCTGATAAAATGCCCCGTAATGGTGTTACTACAGTATGCTGGATCATGTGGCTGTGTATCTGGAAAACTTTATTTCCTGCGGTGTAAGAATTGGTTTGTTGCTAATCTAGTACAAAATTATACTACAAAACAATACAAAACATTTTCAAGAACAACTATCTACTATGTACACTGTCGGCAGTAGCCTAAATTAGTGACCTAACCTGAACAGTGAAAGGGAAATGGGATAAATTTACAGAAAAAATGTTGCTAAATGTTGTGTTTCGTTTTAGTGTTAGGCACAGTGTCAGGGATGGACTGGGACAAAAATTGGGCCGGGACTTTGGATGGAGTGGCGGGAGGGTGGCGTGCGCGTGTGCGTTGTATCTGTCGCTCCTTGCGTTCGTCAATCATTCACTCTGGGTTTCTCCTCATTTGAATATAGAGGAACTCTCTCTTGATTTGACTGCCGGGCCAGAGCGCAGTTTTGCGGATGCAACAGCCTGTCCATTTCAGCCTACTGTCACTTGTTATAATACGTCCGACCGGCCTTCAAAGTAAAATGTGATGGCCCGTTTGGCCCGGAATGGACCGGCCGTTCGGGAAAACTCCCGATCCTCCCGATGGCCAGTCCGCCCCTGCACAGTGTACAGACAAGAATGTTAGGCATACATAAATTATTACATGAAACTGCTACAGAACCCATAATTTTGTAGATCAATGTTAAATTAATCCCTATCCCTGTACAATTAGGACAAATTAAACCAAAGATTGGTTCATTCGAACACAGTACATGCATACACAGCCATGGTTGTACGGCACTCTGATTACCTCTGACTATCCGAACGACAGTTTATGGATCGACATAGTAGGTGATGGTATTTCATCATCTGCTTTCTTAGTTTGTAATCCCCTATGTTTTCTTGCTAATGACAACTTTATTAATCTTCTCTGACATTTTTGACCATTATCAAAGCACTTCTTTTAACATTTAAAAATATATTTGAAATATCAGAGCACGTGTAAATTACTACAGACCTTCTTGGGTGTTATGATATTTTTTTATAATTGGTTCCGATTTCATAGGTTCTGCTTTGTGGGCTCCGCGGGTCATCGGGGCGACTTGCACCAGGGGGGACTCACCAGGGATGGCTTGGACCCCGTCAAAACTGCTTGCAGTTCTAGTTCTTATTCTTATTAGGGGTCCAAGCCTGAAGGGACTGGGAACCGTCGTTGCAAAAAAGGGTTCCAGAAAGCAGAGCTGTGGAACCCTTTTGTTTTCCTAAGGTTTCCCTATTATTCTTATTATTATTAGGGGCCAAGCACAGAATGTGCGTAGGCACCTATTGTATATGTTGGCGTTCTTATTATTAGTGTGAATGCTGTTCTTTTCTTTATACTTCTACATCTACTTCTACTTATTTTCCAATTTCTTCTTCCGTACATTTTTTGGCTTTAAACAACTTCAGCATACTTTCAGCTAGAAACACATTTGAACTTTCAAAATGTTCAGCTCCTTCAGCACATGATGGGACCACTTAAACGTTTGTTCTACTGTTTATACTTTTTAAAATATTTAACTTTTAAACATATTTTAACATTGAAGTCAATGGGAGCAGGCTTCAAATCCTTCAAATCTTCTTCTTCTACAAAAAGTTTCAGCCCCTTCAAACTTTCACCTACAGACTTCAAACAAACTTTAAAATGTTCAGCTATATTAGTTATCGCTTTTCAGTTTGATGTCTTTTACAGTTTCTGTGAAAAAGCAGTTTAAGCATAGTGTGCGTTTTAGACCTTTTTATAAAATATAATATAATAGAGCACAGAGACTTGAAAAAATCCTCTCAGTCTTTTCTATATAAACTGCTCCCACGCCCACAATTTCTACTTGTCATACACATTTTACACATTAAAACGTAGGTATTGGAAATGTGCTCATTTATACAGTATGAGTTACACATTTGGCTCGTGAGCTTCCAAATGGCAACCGGTCCCAATCTTATTTTAACTCCAGATAACATACTAAAATGTCCGTTGTGTTTCCCATATATTCATGCTGAATAGACACAATGACGTGAGCCCACGAACAAGACTGTTTGTAAACAGTAATACACTCGAGTGTATTAGCTAGCTAGCTAGCTAGCTAAAGACAAGTAGCTACTAGTTAGTTAACAGAAATATATTATTTTAACTCTCGATAACATACTAAATGTCCGTTGTATTTCCCATATATTCATCCATTGCTTAGCTTAGCTTAGCGGCTAACTAGTTGTGTGCTCATACAATACACTAGTAAAACAGTATTTGATGTAATAAATAATAACATATTTATGTAAAGACATAATAAATAATGAAATAACAACATACTTATGTTGTAACAACTACTTACATACACTTTTGATGCTGCATTTGGGGTGTACATGTGTTTATGTTGTTTCATATTGTTGTCGAAATAGTTCAGGTGTAAGTCAACTGGAATCGTCCGATTCTCAGTCAGCAAGTGGATTTACAGTCCAATATTCCTTTGCTAGTAGTATTAAAGCCTCTGTAACTGAATATTTCTTGCTAGAACCTGCCATGTTGAGAAATTATGTTGTAATCCGTCAAAACCCGAACGCACAATGCGCAGTTCGTCCATAACTAAACAATACACATTGAACTCATTTTGAACGGTACGCGTTTGAATTATTCCTGATCTGGTTGGTCTATTTTAACAAGTGACCCCTCTATGGAAAGGTCTTTTTTACCAGAATCCCGTGGGAAACAGCTTAGGATGATGTGTTACTTCATTTTTCAGTAGGTGGGGAGAAAGACCGTATGTTGTACTTTGAGCGCCTACAGGCAGTCAAGTTCAAGCCAGTGTGATTATGTATTATGCATAGTGTATAGAAGCCTAAACTAATCCAGAATGTCTATAAGGCTTTGGAATAACTTGCCAAGTGGAATTAGTTGACCAGAAACCACGTTTTACAATAGAAAATCATACAATATAGGGAAAGGTTGTTGTATTGATTTAAAAATGTGAAATAGTTAGTGTGAATGCTGTTCTACAGTATTTTTTATTAGATTTCCTTTTAGCACTGTACGTATATAAAACAGTTTCTCCTTTGGTAAACATCACAATTTAACTTACTTGTTGTGCAATACATACACAGACATACTAATGAAAACGTTATCATAAACAACCATTGTGTGAGCTTGGATTGAACCTTGATCATACAGTTGTATGAAAAAGATTAGACACCCCTGACAATTTCCATGATTTTCATTTATAATTAATTGGGTGTTTGGATCAAGTAACTGAAGGACACAATAATATTTCAGTAGTGACATTAAGTTTATTGGATTAATAGAAAATGTGCAATATGTATAAAAATAAAATTAGACAGGTGCATAAGTTTGGGCAACCCAACAGAAAGATGTATGCACCTGCCTAATTTGTTTGGATGTATATTGTACATTTTCTGTTAATCCAATGAACTTCAATTGACTACCGAAATATGAATGTGTCCGTCAGTTATTTGATAGATCAAAATTAAATTGCTCAAATTATTTATAAATCATGGAAATTGTCAGTGGTGCCTAAACTTATGCTGGTAAAATTTAACATTACTAATACACCCTTGTAATGAACTCACTACAGTGTAGGCTGTGTATTGTGTTCCATCAGTTGCATTTAAACAAATGGTGTATACAGATACTCATTAATTTTTGTTTCTATTATAAGCCAGACAACTTCATGAAGAATTTTACATTTCTTGGTGTAGAACCCACAAACTGTCAGTTACTCTGCCGACTCCAGTCAGTTACCCACTCCAAACACCCAGCCAGCTACACTACCCACTCGTCCTGGTTACTCCACCCACTCTATCCAGTGACTCTTCCTGCTCCACACAGTGACTACGCCCACTCCGCCACTCAAAACACTCCAGCCAGTTACTCTGGCCACTCCAATCAGTTACTCCTCCCACTCCAAACACCCAGCCAGCTACACTACCCACTTGTCCTGGTTACTCCACCAACTCTATCCAGTGACTCTGCCTACTCCACACAGTGACTCCGCCCACTCCGCCACTCAAAACACTCCAGCCAGTTACTCTGGCCACTCCAATCAGTTACTCCTCCCACTCCAAACACCCAGCCAGCTACACTACCCACTTGTCCTGGTTACTCCACCAACTCTATCCAGTGACTCTGCCTACTCCACACAGTGACTCCGCCCACTCCGCCACTCAAAACACTCCAGCCAGTTACTCTGCCCACTCCAATCAGTTACTCCTCCCACTGCAAACACCCAGCCAGCTACACTACCCACTCGAGGCAGTGACTCCGCCCACTCCATCCAGTTACTCTACACACTCGACCCAGTGACTCCGCCAACTCCGCCACTCAAAACACTCCAGCTAATTACTCTGCCCACTCCAATCAGTTACGCCACACAGTGACTCCGCCTACTCCGCACACCGACTCTGCCAACTCCAGACAGTGACTCTGCCTAGTCAACACAGTGACTCCGCCCACTCCGCCACTCAAAACACTCCAGCCAGTTACTCTGCCCACTCCTATCAGTTACTCCTCCCACTCCAAACACCCAGCCAGCTACACTACCCACTCGTCCTGGTTACTCCACCCACTCCATCCAGCGACTCTGCCTACTCCACACAGTGACTCAGCCCACTCCGCCACTCCAGCCAGTTACTCTGCCCCCTCCAATTGGTTATTCTTCCCACTCCAAACACCCAGCCAGTTACTCCA
>JACXGM010041242.1:0-10105 GCA_016801145.1 Umbra pygmaea
CGACCCTCACAGTGATTGTCTTGCGTGAGGGCACGTTGTACTCAGGTTCGACAAATTTCATGAGTTCTCGAAAGCCCTGTCCTTCCACAAAGCTCAGAGGTAGCATGTCTTTTGTTATCATTGTGGTTATCAACTGCGTGATGTGCTCGCTTCTTACCGGATCGCAGCTTCGCTTCAAGCTAGAAAATGAGGTGATGCGGGGCTGCGTTTGTTTGTCCTGTGACAAAGTAGTTTTTTTATGCTTCAACTTCATATGGTTTTGCATTGAAGTGGTAGACTTGTGGTAAACTAGCTTGACATTGCATATTTTACATTGAACGTTAGCTTCATTGTCAACATGATCAAAATACCTCCACATCTCGCTCCGCTTGCTTGCCATTTTTCCGGTTTTGAGCGCCAAATGCTAGACTGCAGCAGAACGCAGAATGGCCTTCCTTTTTTGCTTATTATTTATTAAATATCTTAACGTCACAACTCTTATAATATATGACACAAGGAACGCTTAATTTCATATTAGATTTTATGTAAAAAAAATGTTAAAATAATTTGAACTACTGTCATAAGTAGCTATTCAAAACAAGTATTCAAATATTAACTTCATTTAGAATATTCGAGTATTCGAGTAATCATGCCCATCCCTACTCTCTACGCAATAATTGGGATTTATAAAAAGCAAACTTGACAGAAAAATGTGCGGTCCTTCATGGAAACTCTGACCCATGCATACGCACAAAAACGGGTGAAATGAGAAATTGCGGCACCGCCGGCAGATGTGGGAAACACGTGAAGCTGTCTGAAACTGCAGAGTGTTGTGTAGATAAACGAAATCGAAATACTGCCTCTCATTAATAATATGAACATTTCACAAAGCCATTCTTACCATCAACAGCCTGTGGTGGAATACAAATTAAATAAAACAAGATTGTAGCCAACTTAAATGCAAACAAAGACATATTTGCAAAAAGAACACTCAAACATGTTGTGATTATATTGCCATGTTATGTAATTCATCCTCATAAATAATACAGTAAACAAAATAATGTTTAAAACAAATCCTTGTCGATGCGTCCGTCTGGCGGAGCAGACATACATTAGATTAGATAGATGTCTTCATTGACCAACTGGGGAAAGTTGTGTTCATAAATTTCATCAACTACGGAATCATGGTGTTCATGTAGGCTATATGCCGTTAGTCCATTTCATTTCCATCCATCAATTGTTCCATCGTGACGGATGTCTTAACCATTTTGAAAGCTGGAATTAATTCCATTTGCACATAATCCCATTTACAATTACATGATTACCGACATCTGTAGCTGATCAGATACAATCACCTGCATGGTCATAAAAAGCCATGATGCCAACCCAATGCGTAATGATGCACAATGGCTGATCTTGCGCTGTTAGAAGATGTGGCAAATTGAAGGATTCGGAGGGAACGCATTGTCAGACAGCAAGAAGACTTGCTGGTAAACGAGGACCAGTGGCTTATGAGCCGGTTCCGATTTCCTCGGGGCTTCCTGTTGGACCTCTATGCTGTATTGGGCCCAGCGTTACAGAGGAGCACTCGGAGAAACCACACCGTGCCAGTCCCACTTCAAGTCCTTTCACAGCCAACCCTTAGCCGGGTTATGCCAGACGTGTTAATAGGTGTAATTGGTGTGTCGCATGATTACATAAAGTTTCCTTACACTGAGGGTGAACAGGCAAACAAAAAGCGCAATTTGCAGCTATGTCCGGTTTCCCATATGTAATCGGTGCTATTGACTACACTCATGTTGCCATAATAAGGGCACCAAATGAGAATTAAAATGCTTTTATTAATCGAAAGCATTTTCATTCGATCAATGTCCAAATAATTTGTTATGCAGACTTGTTGTAATGTAACCAATTTTCCCCCACCCGTGGCAGACACACTTTCGCGATGAAGCGCCAGACGCTTTGACATCGACTGATATCTGACCACTTTTTATTTGGGCCACGGTCCGGCTTTCTTACAGCGTCTGCAACATTTTGCCACTCCAATGCCTTTCCGGCATTGGTAGTAGGCACACTTTACCCTTCAAACAACATTTTCCTCCTCTTTCCACCTCGCCAACAATATTTTCTACTTCACATTGAATGAAGTTTTTTTTCTTGGTTTTCCTCTCTCTGTTTGCCATGACTTCCCAATAATTAATATTAATTTTGGGGCGTTTCACTGACTATTTATGGGCAATTATAGGCGTGACATGCAGCCGCAAAAGCTGCGCCACATTAAGAGTTGATTGTGAGTTATAAAGGGAAAATGGCGTAGGACGTGTGTGCGCACGGTTTTATAAATCTGAATATTTCTTTGTGTACGCACGTCCTATATTTCGTCCGTACTCCACTTCTAACCCATATCCACCGCAAAGTTTTATAAATGAGGCCCCTGGTCTGTAGATAGTGGTTGAGGCCACTTAGGCAATTTTAGTTATGTTTGGTGGCTTTGTGCCTGTTGTTAGAGTGATAGTTTGGTGTTAGAGAGAGTGGTAGGCCTATGGCGTGAGTGTGTTGTTAGTATTTGTGAACGTAACTATATATATATATATAAAACAATATTTTACCTCAAGATTGACAGTCCATACAGTCTTCTTAAAGCAATCCAGGAACGTGTCCATGGTCGGGGTCTTTCTTTTTTTGAAGTTTTTCTGAACACAATAACAATACAAAACTTGCTGCTTTAACCACTATTTATTTACGTTTGTTCCCGGAAGTCATTCGCTACTAGTTTTGTCTTCTCGATGACATCACACGCGTCATAAAAGATGACACGCAATGACTGGTCAGGAAGCAAGGTGTAGTCTGACATGTTTCTTGTCCACAACATGACAACATTTTAGGAGTGAAAATCACATAATCTGACAGTGACTATCGTAACAGACAATAAATAGTGTAAAATGAAACAGGCATTACGCACTTACCTTGGTCCCTAACTACTCTGTTTACCGATACCTACAGAAGTTCTTATCAGCCTTTTGGCACTTAGCAGTCAACAGGGCCAAAGACATTGTATCATAATCATTGACTGTATATACTACTGGACAGAACATGTGTGACGTCACCCATTGTTTTGTGGAGATCTGATTTGAGTCATCGAGTTTACCATTACCGGTGCAGCCATCTTTGTTGCAGATGAGACCTTTTAGACGAAAGGGTGTCTAACAAAAAGTTTGGCTAATGAAAAAAAGAGTATTAAAACAAAATGTAACATTACTTACCGGAAAAACTGAACTGCCGACTCCTTTGACTGTCTTGTCGAATCGTTTAACCTAACTTAATTGTTTGAATTAAGTTAAAGTTGTATTTGATGTTGTAGGATAATTTACTGATGGGAACACTCGACATATGCTGCATTACTATTCAGGCCACCCACTGGCCCTCGGTATTTAGTCAGAGCTCATAGTTAGTTGATTTATTGAAGTTCTTCTATGACTTTGTCAATCACTTCATTAAGAAACAGGAAGAGTAGTCACATGATCACCCAATTTAAATTGGCAAGCTCTTCTAAAAACAAGCATGAATTTATTTTTTACTCCCTCTTGGTAGTGATCTGGAAACACTTTGAAACGTGCCTTTTCTTGCAGTGACTGGAATCCCTGATTATGGCACTACAAATGTTTACTGCGCTTTAATTCATGTTATCCACCTCCCCTTTATTTTTCTTCTGACAAATAAGTAGGTTACATGTATGCCACATCAAAATACTAGGGAAAGCACATTTAGTGAATATGGATGGAATATTTCAGTATCAGTTCATATCGCTCATAAAATATAGCAGATTTAGCACAACAGACAGCAATAAACAGTGTCTGCAACAAGCATCTGTATGGCTTCTTAAAATGTAAGGGCAGTGTAAAGCGTTTATTACTCATTTTGAATCGAGGATGAAGGCCAAAACCTGTCCCTAATATAGTACTTAAAACAACCGCTGATCCGCTCCCATTGTGTACATAAAAACAGACTTTAAATTAAAATGTGCACAATACCTTCTGGGTTTACCCAATTACAGCAGTTCAAACTGCTTACACTTGTTAGATTATCACTTGTCCCTGAATGTTTCGTCTACGTTTTTTGTGAGATTAGACTGTCAATATGTTGGAGCATGATATTGTAATTCATAATTGTACACATGCCCGGATTACCCAATGGGCATTATGGGCACGGTCCCAGGGGCCCAAGCGCACTTGGGGCCCAAGCAAAGTAAATAATTTACTTTACATTTCAGATAATGACACTATGTATAACCAGAGAAAAATCATGCTGATACTTGTATTCATTTAAATAGAATTATATAATTGGTCAAGCGCAGGTGTGGAATACACAGACGTAACAAACCGCCCCTGTGCAGATTTCAAATAACCCCGCGCTGAATCGAGCGGACTGTGGGATCAGTCGTTGCAGATCAAGAAAATGAGTGAGAGAAGTGGTTGTACTAAACGCAAACGAAGAGAAAAGGAGGAGATGGAGGTGTCTTCATTAAGACAGGTCCCATCTATCCACACATTCTTTAAAAGTAACCAGGCCCAGGAGGAGAATTAGGGTGAAGAATGTGTGGTAGATCAGGACGAGCTAACCAGAGACCCCAGGAGGCTAGTGTTAGCAGCGGCTGTACCGGTAGCAGCAGCAGTGAACAGTGGTTTAGTCAGGTGTCTGACCCAGCGTTGTGGGGGGGCAATCAAAGAGGAGGCTCGTGCTGTTATTATCGATCATGGACCTGCTGCCTTTCGTAATAGAAAGTGCAAATATCTAGCCTCAACTCGTGACGGGTTTGGGTGGGAAGGTGCGCTCCCTTACTAATAACCTGCTCTGGTGTCAACTGCCAAATAAGGAAAAAGTTTCCAGAGACTGGATCATCTATTCACCATCTACAGGTAATATTTTTTGCTTTGCCTGTATGCTTTTTTCTACCAAGAAAAATCTATTTATTAGTGGTTTTTCAGACTGGAAACATCCCGAACGTGTGCGTGAGCATGAGAAAAGCACAGAGCATTGTAATTGCATGTTAGCATTGCTTTGGCGCTCATCTGTCACTGGGAGCGGTATTGTGAATGCTAAGCTAGTGCAGCAGCTAGATGGAGAGAAACGGTATTGGCAGGAGGAGCTCAAGCGGGATGTGGCTGTCATTAAATTTTTAAGTGAAAGAGGACTGCCTTTCCGTGGCGATGATGAAATACTAATCTCACCACACAATGGTAACTTTCTTGGCATTCTGGAAGTCATCTCTCAGTTTGATCCTTTCCTTGCCGACCACATTATTAAGTATGGACAGAAGGGTAGGGGCACCACCAGGGGTTAAATTGGGATTTGTTATGTGGGGCGGCTCTCCCTAGGGGGGTCCGGGGCGTTTTTGAAAAACATGTTTTTGAAAAATAAACCATTAAATGGCATTTCCTGGAGAGTTTTGTGCAAAGAAATGGCGAAATCTAGTCTTACATGATATGTGCAAAACTGCAAGATTAAGAGCCTATATTTAGCATTGCTGTAGTATCAACATGTATTAGGGCATTTAGCATTTACATTACTGTTAATCAGTCATCACTTGATTACACATTTTATCACCTTGTTATGATATAAGAAGTGACCCATACAATATTGGGCCAAACATTATCTGCCACATGAAGAGACAGTGCAGCATATGACAGTATAGCAACAGCGGAGAAGATTTGGATCTGTGGTGACCTGGTTCACCTCACACAAACGTCCTTCTCCAATTCTCTCTGCTACAATACACACACACACAGACACACACACACACAAAAGCAAACTAACACACACACATAGTCTAACCAGGACTTAACAAACACTCTTAAAAGCTGCCAGCTTGGTAACCAAGCATTACAACCTGCTTATCATTAAGGTATAAAAATTATAATAACACTGGTTAGTTGTACAATCAACATTTTGATTTGTGTTTTACGTTTATAATTTGGATTTCACATTTCATACAAATTCTTCCCATAACGGTTGGTATGAAAATACCTCAGTATTAGTCTGCCTTTTCTTATACAGGCCAGGTGCTCTGAAGATCTCCTCCTTGCTACATTTAACAAAGAGTCAAATGTATTCCTTATGGTCAATGGTTATTTATGCTTTCCTTTACCTGGTCATATAGGTTTTAATTAAAAACTTCCCAAAACGGATGAACCCAGCCTTGTACTTTCACTTTGGACTATTTACAATGCTGAACATTTGACACAATGTGTTAGAGCAATATTAACAAACTAAATGTGCTGTCCTTTATTCATAGTTTTAAGAGTATGGTGATTTGTTTGTCTCATTAAGGGAAAATGCCTGGCGCCGTCACTGAGCAGGTGCCTCTCTCCCCTCCCAACACCTCAATTCTGCCTCGAACACGCTTTTATTTCACTTCAAGCACTCGCTTTATTCGCGCGTCCTACTCGCTTTGGACAAGCGAGTGGATTCAAATTGTTCAAGCGTCCAACTAGACACGATAGAAGCTAATTTCAAGCTCAATTAGCATTCGGTCTGAACGTAGAATAAAACCTTGATGCGCAATGCGCAAGATTAAGCAGCTGAACAAGAATACGTCTGTGTTTCGATTGCTCTCAGCTCCGGAGAAAAAATAGACATGCCATTTAAAAAATATTTCATTTATTGTCAGAAATATCATGTTTTCAAAAGCATCACTGTCATGAAATTGTATGTGACATATTTCCAGTAGGCAACTGACTGCAAGCAGGCACATCCGAGCAGGCTTATGTGCCGGAGCTGAGCCCCAGAGAGCTCCGGCCCAATTTAACCCCTGGGCACCACATCCTATCTTTCATCCACTATATGCGAGGACTTGATTCAGCAAAATGGGCGACAAAGTAAAAGCTATCATAGCTGCAGAGAAACAGCAGGCAAAGTACTTTTCTGTAATAGTGGACTCTACTCCTGACCTGTCACATACTGACCAGCTGACATTTATTTTTAGATTTGTGAGTAAAGAGGGGAAAATAATGGAACGATTTGTTGGCTTTGTACCAATTGAGAGTCACAGAGGGGAGAGTCTGGCTGACACTGTAATGGCTATGCTTGACAATTTAAGCTTAGATATTGCAAACTGCAGAGGCCAGGCATATGACAATGCAAGCAATATGTCAAGGCGTTATAATGGGCTGCAGGCTCACCTTAAGAAAATGAATCCATTAATCCATTACATACCCTGCGCAGCACATTCTCTCAATTTGGTGGGTGTCAACAGTATTGAAGGCAGCTGTCAACATGCAAGGCAGTTCTTCGGCCTCATGCAGTCCCTGTATGCATTTTGTGCTGGTTCCACTCGCAGATGGAACAGATTCTTCAATAATGCAGACATCAAGGTAGATATGACGTTGAAATCACTGTCATCAACACGTTGGAGTTGCCGTGCAGATGCATCTAAAGCCCTTTTTTGGAATTATGCACAAGTGCTATACTTCAGAGCATATCTTCTGATACAGGAGAAAACCGTGACACACGCAATGAGGCAGCAGCACTGTGCTCAAAATTGGGCACTCGTGACATGTCATTCATGGCACAGTTTTATCACTGTGTCTTAAGGAGATTCAAAGTGACAAGTGAGGCATTACAACAGGCCGACATGGATCTGATGACTGCAATGCATCTGTTCAAGTTTTCGAGATCATGGGTTGAATCACTTCGAGACCAATTTGACCATTTTGAAACATCTGTGAAGAACGTTCCCAGTGTGTGCCAGTCATATAAAGATGACCTGCAGAGGATCAAAAAGCGCAAAGCATTTTCAGATGAATGTACAGAGCATCAAGTAACTCTGAAAGGCCGGGAGCGATACCAGGTAGAAACATTCAATGTCATCATTGACAAGCTAGTCAGCTGTTTAGACCATAGAGTGGATGCATACCGGAACATTAATGACATCTTTGGGATTCTACTGAACAAGAAATCAGAGGATTTGCCCACTGTTCGTAAACAGGCGGATGCACTCTGCGCTTCATATCCTTCTGATTTAGATCAGAACCTTGCAGATGAAATTATCCAGTTCAGATACTTTATAGAGAGTGAGCAGGATAGGTCTCCTCAAAAACAGCTGCAGGTTGACACTGCCGGTTACAAATTTTACAAAACACAAACACAAAAGCGCATCAGTGCACTGTCACTGATGGCCATTGAATCTCAGTTGGTCATGGACTTGGATTTTGATGACATTGTACCTGAGTTTTCTAACAGGAAAGCCAGGAAGAAGTCTTTCTGAGGGCAGCCGAAGAGAGGAGGAGAGAGAGACAGACAGACAGACAAAGAGTGAGGAGAGGAGGAGAAACAGACAGAACGACAGACAGCCCCTGAGGAGGAAAGGAGAGGATGAGACAGACAGACAGCCCCTGAGGAGAGGAGGAGAAACACAGGCAGACAGACAGAGAGCCCCTGAGGAGAGGAGGAGAAACACAGACAGACAGACAGAGAGCCCCTGAGGAGGAAAACAGACAGACAGAGAGCCCCTGAGGAGAGGAGGAGAAACACAGACAGACAGACAGAGAGCCCCTGAGGAGGATAAGAGAGGATGAGACAGACAAAGAGCCCTATGAAGGAGAGAGACAGACAGCCCCTGAGGAGAGGAGGAGAATAACAGACAAACAGAGAGACGAGAGGAGGAGAAAGACACACTGACATGAAAAACAGACAGACAGAGCCCCTGAGGAGGGGAGGAGAAACACAGACAGACAAAAAGACAGAGAGCCCCTGAGGAGGAGAAACACAGACAGACAGATAGACAGACAGCCCCTGAGGAGAGGAGGAGAAACACAGACAGACAGACACAGACAGACAGAGAGCCCCTGAGGAGAGGAGGAGAAACACAGACAGACAGAGAGCCCTTGAGGAGAAAGACAGACAGAGCACCTGAGGAGGATAAGAGAGGATGAGACAGACAGACAGCCCTATGGAGGAGAGAGACAGACAGCCCCATAGAGGAGGAGGAGAAACACAGACAGACAGTCAGAGAGCCCCTAAGAAGAAGGAGACAGACAGACAGAGCCCCTGAGGAGGATAAGAGAGGATGAGACAGACAGACAGCCCTATGGAGGAGAGAGACAGACAGCCCCATAGAGGAGGAGGAGAAACACAGACAGACAGTCAGAGAGCCCCTAAGAAGAAGGAGACAGACAGAGCCCCTGAGGAGGATAAGAGAGGATGAGACAGGCAAAGAGCCCTAAGGAGGAGAGAGACAGAGAGAGGAGACGGAGATGAGGAAAGAGAGAAAGAGAGCCCCCAGAGGAGCAGAGGAGGTATACTGTGTGTAAGTGTGTGTATGTGTGAGAGAGAGAACAACTTACATTAAATATAGTATTATCAAAAAACAAGCTGCTTTGTTTGACATTTGATATTTACATTTACATGTAGAGCATTTGGCAGACACTTTTATCCAAAGCGACTTACATGTAGTACATTTGTCAATAGTTGGACAGGTCATCCACCAGCAATTGTAATTTGTAAGCAACCAATATTATACCAGAATACTTACAGCATCTGGTAATATGTCTACTACCATTTCACTATCATTCAATCATATAATAAAGTGCTAAATACATAAGTGCAGAAAGTTTTAGTATAAAGAAGAGAGAGTAGAAAGAAGAGTAAAAAAACATTTGGGGAAGAAACTTGAGTTATATAAGATTGTTTGACCTCTACTGTTTGCATCCTTTCCTCACAGGAAGGGGGGGGGGGAGAGCGGCAGCCCCTGGAGCCAAGGAGGAGAGGACAGGAGAGGAGAAATACAGACAGGAAGGAAACATTAATGGGTGCATGTATGTGTTTGTGTGTGAATTATGGACGAATTTGATTAATAGAACTGGATCACTAAAGGTGTTAACAGCAAATAGTAGCAACATTTTTTTGTGTGGGTGGGGTGGGGGGCCCTACAAGACATTGGCCCTCATTTATGAAACGTGCGTACGACCTAAAACAGGCGTACGACGGGCGTACGGCGATTCTTACGCAAAGCAAGGGATTTATCAATTTGAACGTGATCGTAGGCTGCGATAAAATCTCACGTCTGGTCTGACTTCGTGTACGCAAATTCTATAGTGTGACTAGCCGTGTTCATGGTATAACCACCTTG
>JACXGM010041243.1:0-10105 GCA_016801145.1 Umbra pygmaea
TTTCATAGAAAGGTAGTGGGTCCATGTTCATGTGTTGCTACAATTAGTCTATTTTGGGTAACAACAGACTCTAGTTAATGATTTTCAAATGTACTTGTGTTTTTGTACATGAGACACTGACAATATAGTCAATCGATTTGTGTACAACTTATTTGTTAATGTTTTTAATAACCAGTTATTAAAACATGTTAAATGTGCCATTTTTGCTATCACATACTCTTATTATTTCTTCACACACAATACAATTGCATTTGGTTACAATTCACTAGGTTTACAATGAATTCACAAAGTTTATTGCAATGATTTAAAACTAGCGCTATTAGGTTGAAATGAATTATCCAAGTTTGTGTTGCGGGCATTATACTGTTGCAATGAGAACGGGCTTTGGAGTGAATAGCTAATCGCGATACACATAATCGTGCAGCCCTAGTTCAAATACAGAAATTAACTATATGCTCTGTTCCTGTTCTCTTTTGTTATCAACACTGATTATTTTGTTGAATCTTAACTGAGTGAAGGCAGTTCTTAAATGTAAACGGAACACCAATGACAAAAATCAGAAGGGGTTCGGCTTAGGTCTTGAATTTCCATTTTTTGCTATTCAAGGAAGGCCAGACATAACAATCCGTATAGCATATGGAAACAGAAGTGAAGCAACTGATCAAATTACCAGAGGTTTACTTCTGTGTTTCAGAGACTAACATGTTACTGTCACAGCACAACCTATGAATCAGAGTCTAACTCAAGATTGTTATGCATAATCATCAAATTTGATCTAATGGGCTAAGTCGCTGCCTTGCAGGACAAACTATGCCACGACAGTCAGTCGTTCGAGCCCGACTATGACTTCTCCGACTTCGCCCTTGGCCTACAACATAAGACAGCGCAAATTGGCATAACGCTGCCCGGTATTTGGGATAGATAAATCGGATTATCTACCTAGTCACATCGCTCTCCAGCGACTCCTTGTGTGCAGATCGGGCACTTGTAAATTCAGTCACAGAAGTATAGTTGGTGAACATATTCATCCTGTACATCACTGGTTCCCAACTCTCTCCTCGGGGACCCCCAGACAGGCCATGATTTTATTTTAACCTTGAAATGGCATACCTGATTTAATTAGTCAAAGGCTTAATGTGTAGTTGACTAACTGAACGAGTTGTGTAATTTCAGGGTGAAAATAAAAACATGGCCTGTCTGGGGGTCCCCGAGGAGAGGGTTGAGAAGTGGGAACCACTGCTGTAAATGATCTGACTAAAGGCTTCATGTTGGATGAGCAGTGTGAAAAGAATCATCCAGCTTGGCAACATGTGGTTGGATGAACCATGTGAGCACCCTTCACCATCAGTAACTGTCGCAGGGTTAGTGGGAATAAATTGGACAAGAACAATTGGGAAGGGAGAAAATGGGTAAAATTATTAAAAGAAATAATATTAATTTGATCAACTTGAGAAGTAAACATTAATAACTATTTGTTTTCAACCACATGAAATCACCAACAGCTAGTAATTTTAAGAATTTTGATTCTAAAACCCTAAAGAATTTACATAGCAGTTTTTGTCTTGAAAAACAACAGTCCTTTACGAGCACCGGAAAGTTCCAATCCAATTCCAACTTTAGTTAAATAACTCTTTGATCGTGTATTATAAACTGAGTTTCTAAATGTTAAGTGTCTTGGAAGATGCTGGAGTAATGCTTTAGAAACAAGATCTAGTAATCAAATTAACTAGGTGTCCTCACAAAGGTCAATCCAACTTTTTAATAAATGATGCAGTGATGAGTTTTAAAACTTTCTGATGTAATAGAATTCAGGGCACTATGACAAAAACAAATCAAGGCATTTCAGAGTAGAGTCAGCTGCAGTCCGGTAGATGGTGTCACTATAATCAAGAATAGGTAAAGTTGATTGAACAATTCATTTCTATGAAAGAAAGGTTACATTTAAGCTTCTTATCATGCTTATGTATTTGCTTATTAAACAGATACCTTTGTATTTGATGAAGGAACTTTTTCCAACTATATAACCATTCAAAAGATTGATGCTGTAACCCATCTGAGACATTTTTTCATGAATTAGAAAACAACATGCAGTTACATTTGACAAAGATAAATCGCATACGTACTACATAACAAGTAGCAAATGCATAAAGGTCAAGATCACCATTTCTAACAAATTGATCAATATCCTGTATATTGTACAAACACGTTCTAATATAAATCCATGTGGAACACCTTTATGACCCCAAGAAAATCCAACCATCATGATGGCCTGGTGTTCCCTCTAAGATAGTAACAAAACCAAGAAAATGCAGCACGTCAAGGCTTATTCCTTGACAATTTTCCCAACAATCCAGCATTATCAACAGTAGAAAAAGGCCTTAGACAGGTTTATAAACATCTAATTTTAGCATACAAAGCATTGAAAAGATCCTACCTGATGTTGATGTTGTAATAGTGTAATATCAAATTTTCCAGATTATGTTGACCATAGATTGGTGGACGGGCATAGCTGGAGCACGCATAAAAACCCGCGGTCCTACCATTAACGCACTACTTTAATTAGTATCGTCTACATCAATAACTAGTTAATCCAAAGTAAAGAGCTGAGTGTGTTCATTTGATTTAACTAAACACAAACATTTTCTAGGTCGACTTGGGCAACGATTATTAGTTAAAAGCAAATTATCCAACAAATTTCAACATATATCATGCATAATAACCATAAAACATTTCATTAGCTAGCTAGTTAGCTACACTAGAATTGTGTAACTAGGTATTAAACTACTAGTTAAAGTCAAAGAGGACTAATAGTTAGCAGGTGAAACGTTAAAGCACACCGAAAAACGCACAGAACCAACAGCTAACCAACAACGCTGGGCAATAATACAGTACTACTGCGGTACAGTACTACTACACGACCCAGCTAGGCCGCACGTCGGCTTCACACGGCATTGTTCGTCAAAAACCAGGTTATCACCTGACGTTAGAACAACCTCACGACATCGGCAAATACTAAGTCAAAAGCTATTTGAATTATGAAAAAAAATGATTTCACACAACTTGTCAAAAACCCATGTTGAACATGGATAAACAACGGTTGCCATTCTCACTCATTGGAGATCAGTATGCTAACGTCAGCTAGCCGCCACCTTCCTAATGCGAGTGAATGAACGGTTTGGCCTCTAGCTGCAATCGAGTAGAAACATTGATTCAGTATACGAATTTAATATATATGTTGTTGTCTTTACTTCCTTACTTTAGTTGTTTGCCAAGGCGTGCTCTTACCTATTCCAGAGTCCCCCTGTCCCTTGTCGACCTAGCTAGCTCCTCAGGGTAGTCAGGCAGCAGCACGTTTTTAGATAGCAAGTTTGCTAACTAGGGGTAGGAAGTACCGCCAACCTGCCCTGGCCAACCGGAGAGAGATAGCGCATTTGCGCATCGCTTTCGGTTTAAGGGGGAGGTATTTCCTGTTAAGTAACATGCTATTGGTTTCTACTGACATCAATCATGAATTGAAACACGAGCTCCTTACATTATGACGTTTCGTTTATGTTGAACATTTTCTGAGATTTTCTGTACCAGAATACGGATGTTTAAATATAACTACACTGTCGGCCGTTGGCTCCCTTTCAAATAAGATGCAGGCTTATTTTGTCGAATATTGTTAAATTAATTAAATATGCTAAACATATGTTGTTTTGAAATTGAAAGATAAAAATTAGGTATCTGTACTAATAGTGTAATAATGTTGTTCAATAGTATTACCTATTTATTACGATTGTCTCCTGTTTTTGTGCTGTTTTATTTCAGCCTACTTCTCCATTTCCGTTCTTTCAGCAACACTAACGCGATTTTTTTTCTCTCAAAATTATAGCACTCATTCCAATGCATTAGTGAATTGTAATGAAATCAAATATTATTGTGTGTTTAAGGAACTATTAAAATAGTTTGATAGGAAAATGTTTACTACGTTTTAAATAACAATTGTAAAATATATGCTTTACACACAATTGTATTAAATATATTGTCTCAAAACAACAAAACTATTGCTCGTGCCGTAACACATGCTATTAATAAATGTTCACTAGGATGTGTTTTATCCAAAAATAGTCTCAAATCCTCCAGCACTTGAGGTAATATAGCAAGCAACACAAAAACAGGGACCCGCCACCTCTCTCCCATTGAACTCACTATAGGCTGAGATTGCATATGCAAATTGCACTATAACACAAAAACTATTCTAACTGACAAAAAAAACTGCTATGGATAATTGCTCACTAGGGTCTGTTCTATCTAAAAATGATCTCATAGCTCTATTGACAAAATCAAGAAACAAACACTTTAAAAATGAGCAAGAACATCCAGATAAATCCTCCATGGTGCTTTAGCAGAGGAATCTGACAGGAATATATTTAGTGAAAAAGACAAATCTTCCAAATCGCCATTCATTGAATGCTTTGTGGAAATACGTGAACAAACATTTGAGCGCATTTATCCTGGCAACTGCACTGAGAAGAACCTATACTTTTCACAGAATCATTTAGATAAGCTTTTTAAAAACTTTCTTCCGGTCATTCCTATTTGGTCTGACCTTACCGGAGACCTAAAGTGACTCATTAACATATTCAAAACTACTGCCAAGCAATAAAAGCACAGCTATCAATGAAGTAACCTTCAAAAACACAAAACAGTTGTATTTAGGTGCTAAAAAACAGTGCGTTGATGAATGAATTGCTAAACTGCATACATTGTACATGTCATACCAGACATATGTCAAAAGGTCAATCAAATCAAGAGAAAAAGACAAGACATTGACCCACATCCTGAAGAAAAGTGGAATAAATGACTGAAAGTACCAAAACATCTTAGAAGGTCTTTTCAAATGCCACCTAATGTTTATTCTTAAAAGTGTAGTCTGATTAAGAAGGTAAAAAAGAGTATGACAGAAGCAGTTAATGAATCTGTTTCCTTGAAACCACACATCAACATTCTCATGGTAGCATGATCATAACGATATGTAAATTCTCCAATCACAGACAAAACTGTTGGCTGAATTCAACACTACAGTCTTTGCTGCATCTCTGGGTTGTTAAAGATACATTAATAAGCATAGACCCACTCTCCATCACAAATTGTACTCATAGAATAGATAACATTGCTAATATAATGCAGACAGCAGTGCTGCATCCAGGGACCACTTTCCTGCTTAAAAAGATGAATCAGGTTTTAGCTGAGATACATAAAGAATTTCCATCTATGTCTCAGAATAGACAAAATGATCCACTTGATTTGATTGGCCCACTTCTACCTTGCTTAAACATGCTAGGGTTAAAATCTGAGGGCAATGTTAAACATTCAGATAGTTGTCAAAGCAGTAGTTCATACATTGACTACAACTTCAAGTCTAGTCAAGCTTTTATATTTAGTGTTCCACTGTCCCAAGAAAATGGTGACAAAATGAGGCATCAGAACCTTGTGGTAAATGTGGATCAGTTCTTAGTAGACTAACAGTTTGGACAAAACGATTTTGTGAAGCAAACCTTTCAGTCCAAATCAAAAGTTTAGTGAAACCATTTCACATTTCAATGTTGCTAAAGCATGACAGACTACACAACCACTGCTTCAACAGAGGCATCAAAGCAATCATGTGTGTGACATCATAGAAGATTTTGTGAAGAAAACGCTACCTGCTAATTTCTTAGCCAATGTCCTCCTTAACATTCACAGTTTAATCTCAAGGAATTGCAGCCAGTGCAAGAAAACCATATATAGCTAGGGTAAAATCCTAATAGTGGAACCAAGTCATATCTCAGCGAGAGGCATTAAGGAATATCTTATCAAGTATATTATATTATCAAATAACTTATCAAGGTTGACAGGCCAGCAGAGATATGTTTACCCCAAGGCTTCAACCTGTCCTGAATATATAGTAATACTGTATATAATATGTTTTTTTCCATTCTCTATGTATTTCATTGACATCCTAGAAATAATTATTTGTAATTATTTTTGAATTCGTTTTTTGGTTTCTCTTTGGTTTCTCTTTGGTTTATTGTCTCCAAAAACAATTTCCATCTACGATAAAATGATATAAGAATGAAGATAGGTGAAAGGATTTAATAATCGCATCGACGGAGTGGGAGATACCTCTGCACTGTGACAAGAGAATCCACTCAGTGTGGATGTCACCATGAACGCCAACCATATTAGGAAGAAGCGTCTTTCTCACCAGAAGCCAAAGGCCCAAGTATTATAATTATTTTATTATTTACTGTTAGGTAAATTGACTAACAACTTATTCTAATTTGCAGAAATGACCTGGAGATTAGTAGGAGCTCAGGAGAGGGCATATACGAGCCAAATGAATGTATGAAATGTGGCCCCGACACAACGTTAAAACCTATACTCTTAAGATAGGTGCCATGAGACCTTTAGTCCTTAAGAGTTTGGACACCTGTTCGAGCCTGACTATGACTGACTTTCCCTGGGCCTTCTGCAGAAGCGCCTGAAAATTCAATCGCAGAAGTCGGGGAACATAATTATCCCGTACATGAGCCAACAAAAGGCTTTCATCTTGGGTGAGCAGTGCAAGACGAATCGGCGGCTCGGGCGACATGTGGCGTCATCCCACAGATCTGTAAAGAGTTTTGGAGCTGCCGACAAGGCAGGGTTAGTGGGAATTGGGAAGGGAAGAAAATCAGGAAACACAGCACCCTACACAGGGCAGATTTTCCCTGTCCTAAACATCGGGAATGATCTTTAGACCAGCAGGAGCAGTGCCCCCTATTGGCTCTCAACACCACTTCCAACAGCATTGGTCTCCCATCCAGGGACCCGATTAGCTTCAGAAGCAAACTAGGAAAAAGATAGCAAACGCACATTTTGCCCTGAAAAGTCTCATTGCTGAGGTTTAATACATGAGCTTATCCTCATACTCTACTACCCTCAAACAAGCAAGATATACCCCCCCCATCTCAATCCCCAGATGTTGTGCTGCAATAGTTTGTGCCGGGGGACTAGGGTCATTCTGTCCTTTCTCAGTCCCCACTTACGTTTCATTGGTTTATGTGATGGAAGACAGTTTATATAGTTATTTTTGGGGTCAGACCGAAGGGATGTCCATTCTAATGTTTCTGATGTCATGTTGATCCTAGGAGGACCCAAACCCATGGAACATGCTTCAGGGCCATGTGGCCTGATGACTCCTTCCTGTCTCTGTGCTGTATCCACCTCACTGTGCTGGTGCCCATGACACTGCTGTTGGTGATCACATATCCACCTGGTGACTCCAGCTGTACCTCTCCAGAGCAGGTCCCATTGTCCCTGTCCAAGACCACCAAATTGTATTGATGCTACACAAAGACTGTGGTCACAGCTTACCCATTCCTATCTCCATTTATAGACACGAAATGAACACTGATAAACAATGTGACCTTAATACAATAGCTTGTGTATGTTTCAGGTTACCCACCCGGTACAGCCAGAAGGTGACTGACCACCCCCTCGAGTCCGGCACCTCTCTAGGTTTCTTCCTAGGCTCCAACTACTAGGAAGTATTTCTTAGACACTGTGCATCATTTGTTATTGTTGCTTACGCTTTGGGGTTTTAGGCCAGGTGTCTGTCAAAGCAACCTGTCACAACAGCTGTTGTAGAAAGGGCTTTATAGAATACATTTTATTGAATTAGATTGATTTAGCAGTGCCAAGTGAACATCCCTCTGTTTAAAGAGGGCCTGGACCTCCTCAATTTGGTTCCACCCAGAGTGTTTAATAATAGCAGTACCCAACATATCTTACTCTCCCTCCAAAATGTGTAGGTAGCATCACTGCTAAACTCCTGTATAACTCATATTGTCCTAAAGTGCAATTGCGCCCCCTGGCCCTAATCTGTAGATTTAACAACCATATTGTTGTATTTCGATGTTGAGTTGCAGTCTATTATGAACGTGAGCAATATAAAATTATTATAAATGAAGAAGATGAAAATGTGTTTTCCTTGTTTAATATAGAGTGAACAAAAAATAGAAATCCAAAACAACAATTTAAAAAGTTTTACTGAGTTACAGTTCACGAGAAAACCAATCCATTAATGATCTTTTCTGTTGATTTATTTAGTTGTTGAATTTTTTATTGAACAGGAAAGCTATGAAAACAGGAGTTTTTGCTGAAGGAGAATTAGGTCAGAATTGACCCACACTGCAGCAGTACAGGTCCACTGAAGGTAGCAGGTTAGACTACACCTTTTGCCACAATCTAGTCACAAAAGAATATTTGAGATCTTACATTTAAGCTTATAACACATGGGACATACACCTTACATGTTGTACGTATATTTTGTGTGTATGTTCTTGCTACATTTACTATGAATCTACATTTTTTTGGCACCAAAATATATTTACTCAGGTTAATTAGGTTGAAAAGCCTCTGTGATGTCAGACTGAGCCCCTGGTTTGACTTCCGTGCTGGTAATATATTTCCAAGCATTACCAGAATGTGACGTCCTTGATACTTGTGAATTTGTCCTAATTGCCAAATGCTGATGAGGTCTGCTGCTGAAACACAGCTGTTGTCTTGTCCTTTAGTGCTAAAAAATGATTCAAACATTTTAGTGAGAGAGGGTTTTCCTTTTTCCAGTACATGCATTTTCTTAACACTGCAAAATGTCACCTGGGTCTATACCCTTTTTTAATAAAACAAAATGTATATTTCCAACGTTTAAATTATTATTTAACTAGTAAAGTTGATAAACTGAGAAGAGGAAATACACTAAACCGTACATCAATATTTTACTGTATAAATCTAACAATAAACCAGATGTGGTTGCTTCCCGAGGAACCAAATGTACTGTTTTTTGTGTTTACATTTAAAAACCCATTGTCCTTTTAAAAATGGAAAATATTGTTACAATTGATTTACAAATTATTTAATAACCCTTAATAATGCATTTAGAACCGCCTTTGAAAACAGATGTGAACCTTTTATGTAGTGTTTCCTCATTCTTTTCTACCTCCCATATTTGACGTCTTTGACAAAAGCCTAAAGGAGTGTGTTTGTGTTTACAGCTGAAGGAAGCTCAAGAAATAATACTACCTAAAATAGCTAAGGACACTTTACTGGATATATAAGCTACTCAGTCAGTTTGCTCCCTGTAACTTGTGGAAAACATTTTGTTTCAACAAATTAGACACTACTTGCGCAACAATGCCATTTAAGCACCATATTTTGTCAAGGACGGCAGCTTCTCGAACATCAGTTACAAATGGTGTGCTGTCCCCAAGTTAAGTTGTCTCTCCTCTCAAGGAAAGATAAATGTACTATTACAAATACCATATTTACTAGGTGTTTATGTGCTGGTGTTGTCACAAATGTTTGGTAGAGTAGTGCTGCAAAGACCAACAGAGCTACAACTTAATGGCTTAACATCCACTGCAAACACAGAACATTAAAATCATTTAAAGATTGGAAATGTCCCTGTTGAGTTGTGTGAACTTTTACATTTCATTTGTTGAGTTGTGTGAACTTTTACATTTCATTTGCTACTGCAATTTCATGTTTACAGTTACCATAACTTTTGTTCCTTTTAACATTGCTCGAGATGTGTTTGCTAAAGTGTTGATCTCTTCAACTGTCTCGTCCTTGTCCTGTACTCAGAGCCTCTCACAGCTTTGCTCTCCAAACTGAGGAAATTATGGATTTGATTAACTGGTCTCTAAGCGCAATTGACACCATATTCTCAACGAGAAGCGGAGGTTCGGGAGAGCCTGATTGCCCTGACGGAACATATGCAGCTGGCTACACGATGGACTCATGGGCGAGGTGGCGGGTCATGTGTCTGGCGGCTCTTTCCGTGGAGGACGTTGAAGATATCTACCTATTCGGAACCATGATAACAGGTCTTCTGCTGACGGGATTAGGCGTTGCCCTGGTTTATCGTGAAATTAAGAAGACGGTGACAGCTGTTCATTGCCCCACAGGGCTGCCCGTCATGATTGAAACAGTGGGCAGAGCCGTTTGCACTCAGACTGGGTCTATAGACCACAAGTTAGTTAACATCACGGAGAAGCTCACAGCTTTGCAAAGGAAAGTAGATCGTTTAGCAGACCAA
>JACXGM010041244.1:0-10104 GCA_016801145.1 Umbra pygmaea
CTTCCTTTGTCCGCTCCTGCTAGATGTCATCCCTTCACTTGCCCGCTCCTGCTAGATGTCATCCCTTCACCTGCCCGCTCCTGCTAGATGTCATCCCTTCACCTGCCCGCACCTGCTAGATGTCATCCCTTCACCTGCCCGCACCTGCTAGATTTCATCCCTTCACTTGTCTGCTCCTGCTAGATGTCATCCCTTCACTTGTCCGCTCCTGCTAGATTTCATCCCTTCACTTGTCCGCTCCTGCTAGATGTCATCCCTTCCTTTGTCCGCTCCTGCTAGATGTCATCCCTTCACTTGTCCGCTCCTGCTAGATTTCATCCCTTCCTTTGTCCGCTCCTGCTAGATGTCATCCCTTCACCTGCCCGCACCTGCTAGATGTCATCCCTTCACCTGCCCGCACCTGCTAGATGTCATCCCTTCCCTTGTCCGCTTCTGCTAGATTTCATCCCTGTGGCCACGCGCTCTGACTCGATGTCATCCTACTTCTGCTAAATGTCGTCCCTCATCCAGCTGCCCTGTAGGTTTTTTCACACCTAATCCCTACTGTGAGTTTTTAGCCCAGGTCCTGCCCACAGTTCCTACTGCAATGTAAAGTACAGTACACATGTTCAAAACAACCCTTTTACCAAACACAATGACTTATGAGTTTATGGTTTTGTAAGATATTTGATTGTTTATTAATTTTTGTCAAATAATCTCATTTGAAGCAGTCCAGTCCATCCACTCATCCAGAGAAAAGTAATTATAAACTATGGTACTTAGCAATCACTATGTTCTTATTTTCTGCTCATGCTGCCTCAATACTAAGGTAAAACTATTAGGGTGCACCGTAGAAAGGCAATAGGGCTGCACTTTTCCAGTCAAAAGCCAAGTACAGCTCCTGTAAGCAGCAGTTTGTATGGACCTCAGCTTTAGGAGTGTGGGGTGTAAATTGATTCAACCAACTAGAATGACAAATTGATGTGATAAGTAGTTTTATCAAAATTCATAGCACATTTGAAATGGAGATAGTGTCATTATTAAATAATTAGCGGGACTGAAACAAAAAGTTGTCCGCAAGCTGCCTACCTGAGCGCGACTCATTACAAGTGAGCGGAACACTCCGGAGTCCCATGGGCACGGCGCGCTAATGCAGCCGACCACATGGGGGCACTTCTTTCCTCAGTGTCGACTTCTGGTGTCATTACAACTGAATTTCACAGTTCAATGGCAATAAAGTCACAGGTTGGAAAGCTGTGTGGATAATTCCTAGTGCATACACTAGCTACAAGTGTTTGGGGGGTGGGGGTGTGTGAGAAGGGGGGTTGTTTGTCAGGTTAGACAGTCTGGCTGACAACTACATGGATAGGAGGTACTGGTATTAAAACACCAGCTGTGAATGAAAAGCATATAAGCAGAAAGTGGTAAAAATAACTAATCACAATGATAGGATGGAATAAACATAGTCAAGTAGAGGGATTACAAGTTAAGACTGGTCTTAAGCTTACATGTGATTGATTTTGTGTTTTCTTTCTGGCGTGCGGTGGGACTAAACTTAATGTGCTGTGCCTTTTTTGATTGATACTGAGGTGGAACAGAACAGATTTCAAATTTAAAGGTGCTGTATGTAGACGATGTTGGGAACCCCACTCTTCTACCTCACATCAAGGCTTTGCTGTGGGCTGGTGACTCATCCAGCCTGATTCTCTACACTGAGCAAAATCAGCAGCTAGTTACGGTTATCTGTCTAGTACCAGCTTTGTCTATAAAACACACACACAGTGTGAGAGGAAAGAGACAACAACAGGTTTACACAACAGTTTAGACAACTTTATTACCACGTGCTGCAAAACAAAGAGGGAATGTTCAGGATAGCGCAACAGAATACTTGGAGTAGTACTAACAGAGTACTACAGAACACATGGACTAGTACTAACAGAGTACTATAGAATACATGGAGTGGTACTAACAGAGTACTACAGAACACATGGAGTAGTACTACCAGAGTTCTACAGAATACATGGACTAGCATTAACAATAGTACTACAGAATACATGCCCTAGTATTAACAGTAGTGCTACAGAATACATGAACTAGTATTAACAGTAGCAATACAGAATACATGGACTGGTACTAACAGAGTACCACAGAATACATGCACTAGTATTAACAGTGGTACTACAGAATACATGCACTAGTACTAACAGAGTACTACAGAACACATGGACTAGTACTAACAGAGTACTACAGAATACATGGACTAGTATTAACAATAGTACTACAGAATACATGCCCTAGTATTAACAGTAGTGCTACAGAATACATGGACTAGTATTAACAGTAGTAATACAGAATACACAGACTGTTACTAACAGAGTACCAGAGAATACATGCACTAGTATTAACAATAGTACTATAGAACACATAGACTAGTACTAACAGAGTACTATAGAATAGAATACATGGACTGGTACTAACATAGTACTACAGAATACATGCACCAGTATTAACAGTGGTACTACAGAATACATGCGCTAGTATTAACAGTAGTACTTAAGAAAACATGGACTGGTACTAACAGATGCACTACAGAATAGATGGAGTAGTGCTAACCTTAGTACTACAGAATACATGGACTAAAATTAACAATAGTACTACAGAATACATGCACAATTAACTGTAGTACTACAGAATACATGCACTAGTATTACCAGTAGTAATACAGAATACATGGATTGGTACTAACAGGAGCACTACGGAATATATGTAGTAGTACTAACATATTACAACAAAACCCATGGACTATATCTATCAGAGTACTACAGAATACATGGACTAGTATAAAAAAATAGTACTACAAAATACATTAACTACTATTACCAATAGTAATACAGAATACATGGACTGGTACTAACAGGAGCACTACAGAATAGATGGAGTAGCACTAACTAACTGTAGTACTACAGAATAAATGGACTAGTACTAACTAAGGGTGGCAGTGTACCAAGACACCCTGCCAGGTGGGTGAGGGAATGTGCCACTATAGGAGGGCAGTGGGGAGGTTTCTAGATGTCCCTGAGGGTACATAAGGAGGCGTAACCCAGGGTGAATTCGAATGTACCTCATTTGGCCTCACCGTGAAGGCACATCACCGTGCTGCCCCTCTCTATGGGACATAATGGGGTGCTAGCAAAGTTACCAATCTGTTAACAGCATGGCAAAGGAAAGGAGCAACCAGGCTCTGTTTTCTGACACCTCTCCTGGTTAGAGTGGAACAAGGCCATCAGAGAGGTAACGTACACAGGGAAATGTATTCACACAGCGGAAGTCTGGTAGCTGCATAACTGACAAAGATAGTGCTTGTTTGTTTACATCCAATCCACACACTGTCTCATTGGAAAAACAACATTTATTTTCCTACGGGAGTACTGGGGAAGCCAGCATTATTTGGCCTATTCGAGTCCACGGTCATGGATAACGTATGAAATGGATTTCGGGGAAGCTTATTCGCTATAGCCAGAAGCTGTAGGAGATTTTATCGCTCGCATGAGGGAACAACTAGACTATGCAGCACTATACTTTAACAAACAAGACGCAATAAACAAAGAGTCTTACTGAAGCACAAATCCATAGGTATCTCTACCTGTTCCCCTCCTCCTCCATGTCTTTTAGAGTAGAGCAGGTCAGAGCTGATTGCTGAACACTATTAATCAGGAACATACACTAGTAAGGTGGGCATGGCACTACTAAACCATGCAAAGCCCTGCTTCTCTGTATTGAGACATCACTCTCTATGGCACATCTGAAAGCAAGCAATCCACAAATAGAGAGGAAATACAATGCAAATAGAAAATAATATTATGGTATGCGCAACTCTTTTTTAAAATGTTGTCATTTGTGTACTAAGATTTTGTAATCATGCTTTTTATCAAAGATGTCAAAATGATTGCCAAACCTTGTCTTCAATCATTTTTACTGACTTGAGTCACAACATGTTTATCCAGTGACTTGTTCCTTTGAGTGGCTGGACAGAATTCATTCTACAGCGTGATTAATGTGCTCTCCTCTGGCTCAATGTTGTCAAGGGCTCTGTTCCAACCAGCAACTGTTTTTTAAACAACACAGAGGAGAAGATACATGTTTAAAACTAAAAATCGACCAAAGGGTGCAGGGATAAAGTAAGTCAAATTATGTGATATAGTTGATGGATAGAATTTGCAGGAATAAATGCCTCTGATAGGCATTATCAAATAGGACTAATTTTAATATATTTTTCAAATAAAGCTATACATAATGGTTTTTAAAAGGCAGCACAAATTATTTTGTAGCCTACATGCAAATAGCTATACATGATGACAGCCTATCTTCTAAAACATATTTTAATAGCCTTTTGTTTCCTCTTATATTTTATACCCCTTTTTCCCCCCTCCAAATTCGCACTAACCCTGCCTTGTCGGCAGCTCCACAGCTCCTTGGGCAAATGCGGGATGGCGAGAAGTGCCCACATGTCGCAGAGCTGTCAGATTCTTTTTGCAGTGCTCATCCAAAACAAAAGCCTTTAGTCAGCTCATGTACGGGATGATTACACTAACCAATTAAACAGCTGCGTTGAACTCACAGATGCCCGATCTGCACAGAAGGGCAAGCGAGGTGGCAAGGTAATAAATCCGATTTATCTATCCCAAGGCCTCACCCTTCTTAGCTTTAGAAGCAAACCAGCAGTGCAGTACAGGGCTCTATGCTGCTGGTTATTTAAATATTATATTGTTACTTTTTCCTGCTAAAAGTAATTATTGGATAAGCCTATTGTTTAAGCCTAAGCAAACATTTTTTTAAAGTCATCTCACATCGCTTGTTTTGAAATTAGTGCTTGCAGGAGTTTATGGCAGTTGTACATTACAAGGACATTAAGAGACATTATTGTTTTTAGGTGGATGTTATAATACTTCATCCTAAAAGGAGTTTATGCCAAGAGTAATGTAATCCATGTTACATCTTTCTTTAAAGGAGCCTTTTCAACAGTAGCCACCATCTGCAAAAGAAATCTATAGAAGTAATTTCAAATTTCTCCTCCCTGCCGAAACATAACTGTTCATTGATATTTAACAATGTATCTTGAAAGACTGCACCATATAGTAGCAATATATAGTTACTAACTACAGTAGGCTTTGGATAGTCTTGCAATGCCTGATAGAGACTTCATCCCAAACTCAGGAAAGTACTTTCACCCTAAAACGTGTAAAGTGCCCGTAGTAAGTCTACACCCTCTTTTTCTAAATTTGTCAGATATTCATGCATTTAAATGAGTGTTTTCCCACTTATCTACACTCCATCCCGGACACTAAAGGACACTTGAGGGTTTTCTGCTCTAGCCTCTGCACAGCGCTGGGGTTGGCATCATAGTTGTGCTTATAGGTGAACTTGCATCCAATTTGGAGATTTTTTTGCAGTAGGCAGCGTTTTTTCCTCATGGACTTTTCTGTATATTGTTCCATTCTTAAATGGTGTGTGCATATAATGTTCAGGGGCAAATTCCTAATTTAAATGCATGAAACTCTGGGTCACTGACCTGACAACATGTGAAAAGGTCCAAGTGAGTGTAGACTTTCTTTAGGCACTAGAGCTAAATGTCTTTGAATCCCGGGGACGGGTGATGAACAACAATCCTTACGCGATAATAACTTACAGTACATTACAAAAAGAAAAATGTATTTCCAGGTGAAAACTATTCCAAAACATGCATCTTATTTGGCACAAGGCACTAAACATACTGCAAAAAAATTGACGTTCCCTGAGTTCAACTGGACTAGTGACCTGGGGACTTGTGCACCAAATGGGATCTTGTCCTGTAGGGCAGAGGTCAATTTAACTCACCTGTGTCAATTAACTACGATCTTGTCTATACACTAATCATACACCCAGGCTGGGAAGCTCAGGAGCTCTTCTTGAACTCACCAACAGATAAGGTACCGTACTCTCCTGACTCACTACAAACATATAAACACAGGAATTATTTGGAGTGGTGCTAGTTGTTGTGTAGTGAATGATAGCCTTAGGTATCGTCTTGCTGTTTAGTGTACAGCAGTTGTTCTCAAACCTCTCCTGTGGATCCCCAGTCATCTCGTAGTTTGGTTGTTGACCTGAAGTAGCTCACAGGATTCCAGAAGTCAAGAACTTGGTAATTAGATAGCCTGTTGATTCAGGTGTGCTAGCTCCGGTATACAACTAATATATGAGATTTCAGAGACTCCAGCAGTGGGTTGAGTAACACTGGTATATAGGACTTTTCTGCTTCTTTTCAGGATGGGTAGGATGCCTTGTCCTGTTTTCACCTGTTTTGTTTGTGTTCCTGTTACTCCGGTTTTGTTAAAGGAAAATGTATTTCTGAATTTTGCATCTGGTTTCTTTTTCAATGTCCTGATTGTGTTTGGTTGTGGGTCATTTCAGCCTGTTATAAATCTGAAAAGGGCATCACATTATTACTGGGAGTGTATTTGGACATATTTTGTTGTTAATATTGACAGTCACACTTTAAACCGACTGCATCACAGTATATATTTTACCCTTTAAAATCATACAATGTTCAACTAATTTCTAGCTCAAAGCTGTATGAATTCGGTTGCTATGGAAATCCACAAGAGGCCCTGCGAGTCATCGAACAGATCCACATTGAGGGAGATGTGGAAAAGGCTTTTCATCATGGTAGTTGAAGGACAAACGGATATTAATAACGGCACACTGTGACAAAAGTACAAAAGTCAACAAACTTCATGACAATATAGATGGATGAACTTGTTGAGACGATACCATCTGTTATCTGATTTGGCAATCTAATTTGCAGTTTGCTTTGAAAGCCTTATATAATTGAAGTAGTGTGTTATACCTCATCACCTGTCTCTTATGGCCGGTCTGACAAACAAAAGGTCTTTAATATAGGCTTATTAATTTACTCCTTTAGAGACAAAAGCATGCTAAACTGTACGTGTTTTGTTTAATCACCCTGGAACTTAATGGCCTTTAAGTCCAATTAGCCGAATCAACTGATTTCTGCATATGTATGAATATATTAACCCACTTACAGTTTTTCTTTTTACTGCGTTAACAGCTAAAGTATATTACAAGCATGAAAAGGACCCTTCGGCTCTACTGTCGCTAACACCTCTCAGCTGTGTGGAGTTGCTATGGCAACTATCCATTTCTTTATGTTAAATTTGTTTCGTCAATCAGGAAGGTAAAAAAGTGCCGCAACTGTCTTGATTTTGCTGCCTTAATAAGCAATTGTCGTCAACCCACTTGGTGCTAAATATATCATACCACCATACACAGACCAATTACTTTTCTTTATATTAGTTTATAAAACAAATCTACGTTCCTAACCCTGGTATATACCATGCATTCGTACCTTATAAGCCTGTAGTTAACATATGTATCACCGGTTCCAAATGCATCATTAACATAGTTTTTTGTAATCAAAAGTTTAAAGGAGAAATTACTATTAATAACGTCTGTTGTAACTGTCAGAATTTCATGTTATCATTGTGTGTAAGTGAGAGAACGAGGGAGTGGTTATATACAGTATATATACAGTATATAGAGAGGGTTCAGAGTCTTTGGTCTGAAAAAACTTGACCAACACTAACCTAGAAAGTATCTTCAATAAGTACCTTAGTTTTCACAAGCTACCGAGTGAAGCCATACTTCACTGTCGTGGCTCTGTTATTCATAGACCAGTTGTTGCAGCTTTGTTGGATATGAGAATATAAAAAGAAAAGTATCAGCACTGTGCTTTTTGGCACAGCAATGTGTAAAGGGTATAATATACACAAGTGTGTGCTTATTCAGAGACACATTATGTGGCAGCATATTTCAACGAATAACAGCCCACATTTGGATGTCTGACAACCTGCAAAGTGTCCATGCTGTTAGCAAACAAACCAATATCTGTCAGCGATCACTAAGTCTGATATTTTGGATTCAGATACCGCTATACAAAGTCAAATATATTCTGGGAACATTTTGACAGACTTCCAATAGAAAACAAGAACAGCTCCAGGGGCAATTTTGTTGTTCAGCGGTACAATCCAATGTCTTAGTGACTCTAATTATCGCATGTCTGGTAGACCAGGAAAGGGTGAGCCATGAATCAGTTAGGAGTTAGTAAACAGTAACAGGGAGCATCATATGGCAGGCCAGGAACCCTGACAGAGCAGTGGCGTCCACAGATACTGACCTTCGTTTAAAGACCCATCATAATTTGAAGACAGCACAGGTATCCCTTAGCTCGATGCTGGGTGATAAGCTCTTTCAAGATTGGCATAGTCATCCTGACTAAAAACAAAGACCCTTCCCTTTGTGTTCTGCTTTTTTGGACGTAAAAATAACAAATTTTTGCTACACATGAGCATAGCGCTGATTGGTTCTTTCAAAAAATGTAAGGTTTTGGGAGAATAAGCACTATGATTAGCTGAATTAATGGAAGGATCATGATGCTTACTCATTTATGAATTGCCTCAGGTATTGCGCAGCAGAAAATGAGTGTAATATTGGTCAATCATAGCTTTGTGTGCCCTATTAATGATTTATATTAGTAACAGACACCTCTGGCCAGGTTCAAGATGGAGGGACCGCCACCGAGAACGCAGAACTAATGAGGCGCTCACAATCTTACTTAGGAGTTCTGCAGAACTAGAACGAGAGAAAGTGTGTTCATTAATTATACCAGAGGAACGTCAAACACACACCTTCAGGGATGCCATTGAAGATGAGGTTGAAGCCTGTGGAGTTATCCAGGCTGTCATCTACTTTCTCTGACTTCAGGTCCACCTGGGACGAGAGCATTGTTCCAGTGAAACAAACTGTCTCTAGTTTACTGACAGATACATTCGTTATAACGCCTGCATATGCCAACAAGCAACCAACTTGTTAATTTGCACAATATTCTTTGCCCATACCTTCGAGACATATTTTTGTTCCCAGACAAAATAGCCTGCCATCGGGGACTTTTGTGTGATGTGGTGGTTTAGGTTGCTCAGTATACATACTGTTTGCGGAAAAACTTGCCTATCCCCGCTAGATTCTCCCACTGTGGCTTGCTTGTGGGAGTGTCTGTGGGCGTGCTGCTACCTGATTACAACGGAACCTTGCATGAATTTGTGAATATTAGTGAATGGACCAAAGTTACCTGTTCGAACGGAGGACGATACACCCACCTACACAAAGTCTTGTGATTGGTCAGTCCGACGCAATTGTCACGGATAATTTGCATTAAAGTTCGCAAACCTGAACTGTTCTATTCGCCTCTCACGCATCGCCTAGCGTGCCATTGGCTTGCCCCGTTCTCTTTCATTGAAATGAACTAAGCCGTTGCTTCCACCGTGGATAGTTTGTACGTATTGTTATAGCACAACGGTGGCCAGGGTTCGCATCCTGGGTGCGGCATTTCCAGCTATGCCCAGGGGCTCTGCTAGGGATGGTTCAAAATTTACACGGCTTCCCAGGGTAGAATGATTAGTAAGGAAATGTGAGAGAACTGCTCAACTCCTAATCAAAAAAACATAAAATATCTTCAGGTGCTCGTTTCAATCATAAATCTTTAAATCAACCAAAAAACAGCACTCACAGCAGGGATAAATGTCCTTCAATTATTTTTAATCATTTAGTGCAGTAGTCAACAAACTAACGCGTTTCGGCCACCGCCTTCGTCAGCGTTTGTGAAAATAAAAATGAATAAAAAAAGAATGATTAGTAGTCACACATAATTACCTCAACACTTTGCTCTTGAGCTACTCCCTGTGCAGTTTTGGCGCCTGTAAATTCAATCCCGGTTGTATAGTTGTCGTATTTGTTAATTCTCCCATAAACAGGTCCTTCTCAAGAAATTAGCATATTGTGATAAAGTTCATTATTTTCCATAATGTAATGATAAAAATTAAACTTTCATATATTTTAGATTCATTGCACACCAACTGAAATATTTCAGGTCATTTATTGTTTTAATACTGATGATTTTGGCATACAGCTCATGAAAACCCCAAAATCCTATCTCAAAGAATTAGCATATCATGAAAAGGGTCTCTAAACGAGCTATTAACCTAATCATCTGAATCAACTAATTAACTCTAAACA
>JACXGM010041245.1:0-10109 GCA_016801145.1 Umbra pygmaea
ATACGGCACGCGTCTTCTGCATCAGTCAATCTGTGATCGATACCGTGGTCTATTTAAGAAAGCCGTGAACGAGCACTTATCCAGAATATCTACATCTGGCTTGACATAGCTTTACCTTTTCATCCTGGCTAAGCAAACGTGCAACCGATTAAGCCGCGATTAGCAGATCACACTAAGTCAAGCTGCGCTTTTTCAGTTATCCTGGATTTCTTTATTCTACTTTCGTGCAATACCCCCCTGACCAAAGAAATGAATTGATATTCATTGTATTTGTATGGTCCATACTGCTAAACTCAAGACAATTCTATTGTTTTCACTAAAATTTCTACATCAACCAGGACTGGACCTTTACAGATTGCCACTGAGTGCAAAATGTTTTCACAAGTATAAACAACACTATTTTTTATTATTACAAAATTAAAAAGCAGAGCAGCTGTTCCTTCATGTCAGATATTTTCTTTATTTCCATACATCTGGCAAACAGGCATGCAACTGATAAACAACAGCAGCCACAGTTTGACAGGGGGCAACAGTGTTGAGTAGCAGCAGGAGACTGTAGAAAGGGTCAGTGTGAGTACCGAGACAGAAGTGTTGAGGAGCCACCAACCCTGAGGGAAAAAAGTGGATTAAACTACATATTGTGACAGAATGTATTGATGGTCATGAGTCATGACTACACCTGGAACTCACAGCCTTTGGTCAGATGAATAATGGAGTGCAATGTCACTATCCCTGCAGCTAGAGTGTCTTCTGGAAATCTGTGTGTAAGAGAGAATGGTTTTACATTCAGAAGGCTTACGTTATCCCAGAGGTAAATCCCACTGAGCAAAATATTTAGAAAGACATCTTTTCAATGTGTATTCAACGTCCTTTCAACCACAAAGACGTATTTTCAACGTCTTTTCAACCTTAATTGTTTCGAGGGAATGAGCTGTAGACGATGGACAATGAAGCTGTGCTGGCTGCATTGTATGACAAACTGCTGGTTGTGAGTGGAGATTGGAGATATGACAGCCTGGGCCACAATGCAACATTTGGTACCTACTTACTTCCGGATACCGAGTCAGATTTGGTGGCACCACAGGAGACAGTCAGAGATGTGAAGAACAGATACTGGTTGGAAGTTGACGGTATGGAGAGATGTCTGTCAAAGCTTGCAGAGTATGATGTACTAAAATCCATGATTGCCACTGACTGACAACCCTCTGTGCAGAAGGTCCCGCAAGGGACAAAAACACAAACATACAACACAAATATGATTTATGGAACATTGTCAAGTCTGTTAAAAAGAGAATACTAAAGAGCCACAATTAGGAGCTGTATGACCATCTCTTGTACTCTGTTAGCACCTGTGAAGGAAGTGTGGTCAGACTAAAGGAGAAGTGGACCTCCATCCTTCACCGCATCACCAATGTGCACAACTGGACATGTAGTGAGACAATGATGAGGCGTGAGCATCCTCCATACACTCCTGTAGATGAGAGAATGCGACCCTGGCTCCAACCAAATTCTGCTGCCTTTGAACACCATCAAAAACTAGTTCTTGACAACGCACACCTAAATATACTTGAAAAAACTTCTGAGGGCATCCATACAGGGCATCTCAAGAGTCTTCACTCTCTGTACACCAAATACGCCACAAAAAGGAAGAAGTTCCTGGGGCAGAGCTTTGAGGGACGACTACGTGTAGCTACACTGGACCACAACTGCAATGTAAAAAGAGAGACGGCAAGAACAAAGGAGGGTCAGGAACAGCACAAAAAACAGTGCTCCAAAAGTGCTCAACAGTTTGTGGTCACACCAAGAAAGGTGGAGGACTAAAAAAAGGTGGAGGATCTGAAAATCATTCATCTCACAGACTTAACTTCACAACATGTCCCTTTTGTAATTTGCGTAACAAGACATTTTAATAATGGATTTGATGTATTAAAGCAAATTAGAAGTAAAGTTGGGGCATCCACCAACCACAGTGGCTAAATTAATTTCCCAGCCTGGTTACGAGTTTGAACTGCGACTGCTTGAAAGGAAAGTCGGATTCAAGATAGCAAATAACTGATATATTCTGTGGACTATTTTATTTATTATTTTTTATACGTATAGTATGAGAGTATTGGGCTTCAAAATGTCTTGGTAGTATAGCATACTCTTATGCTATACTAATAATTATCAATTGGAGTATTGATGGAAATGTCTATAAATTACTGTATGTATTGTGTGTATGGAACATTAAGTCTACTTCTTAAACTAAAAGGACATTACACAGGTTAGTTTAAAGTATTCAAAATTATAATACTTAGTATACTTACGAAAAAAGTATACTTCAAGTTTATTTTGTAAGGGATGTGCAGTGATTCCTTCCGAATAAACACAGTGAATCTGACTGCAGTACTGTAGATGTGAAAGAAATGCATAAAAGTTGTGCAAATATCAGCCAGTGCACATACCTCTATTCATGTTTTTCAAGTCCACCCTAGTCTACTGTCGAACTCATGTAGTCCAATATTCTAAAACGTATTTTTTTCCACAAAAAAAAACGATTTGCCGTGTTTATGTGTAATGACTATGTAGCAACATAGGTCGGCCGTAACCTGACACCACAACTGAGCCTACACAGTTCAAGAGTTCAAGTGTTGTGGCGCATGCGCACAGGTAACTAGGCAACAGTGGAGATTGTCAGCGAAATCATAGAAGAGCTCGAAGAGCAGACAAGATAGAGCTTGGAGTTAGATCAGGAGGATTGAGAAAATGGTTCGAGTTTGTGCCTTTCCAAATTGCGGCAACAAAATGAAGAGATATTTGCGCTTGAGCTTTCACCGTCTACCGCTCCGCAACCGGGAGTTTTTACAGTTGTGGCTGGTTGCACTTCAGCTTGATGTGCAAACTCCCTTGCGAACATTACGTCAAAGAGATTACCGTGTTTGCAGCGAACATTTTGATGATGACGAATTCACTGAAAAGAGCGTCAAGTCCCGGCATCTGAAGGCAAATGCCGTTCCAAAAGCGAAAGGACCATCTGCAGACAAATTGGAGGTAACGTCTTTATGATTTACTTTCTGTAATGTTTCTTATTTTAGAGGAATATGAATCAAAAACACACACACGTGGTTCTTCAGGCTAGCCAGCCAGTTCCTTATTCTACTCTTTTCTTTTTCTCCTCCAGTCTTCTAAAACCTAATCCACACACTCCATTTAGCTGTAACAAACACTGACACCTATTGGTTATACCTAGGCTATTCAACCATCATTACACTTTCCACCATTGTAATAATGATCACAGCTTTTGTTTTTCCCGTAAAGAAACTTACAGAGATTGTAACGGGTATATTACCAGCAATTAATAGTAATGTGTAATTACAGCGTTACAACGAAAATGAATACTGTAAGTCCGTTAATTTTGTAACGTGTTACTCCCAACACTGATTATGAAACATAAATGCATCCTCAAAGTGACTGTTTTGTCTGTCTGTACTGTCTGAATACCATGTTCTTTCTCCTTCTTATGAATACAATGTTCTTTCTCCTTATTTATGAAGGGGACAACATCCAGTGACATAAAGACGGATTTTGCGTCAAGCAATTCTGGTCAGCCCTCGAGTTTCAAAATAGTTATTTCAAGTCCACAGACAACAACCCAACAGCCACGTACAAATCCTTCATTTTCTGGCATATATCTTGCACTCCCTCCTTTATGGGAACAAACAGTAAGTTGTTTTAATTATGTAACCGTTTTGAATGTGAATTTGCCATTACAAACCTTTTCCTAAATTGTTATTACAAGGTTATTTTATGTTGTGAATCGTAGGACCAGGCTGCCACTGCATCTGAGCCCATCCTTCACTGCCCCCCCACACAGCTTTTCCTTTTGGTCGTTATATTACAGTTAGCTTTGTCGAGATAATCCTTGTAAATGTCATAATGATGTTGGAACTATAAACGGACATCATTGTAGTGTCATCCTTTTTTTGTGAATTGTAGGACCAAAGTGCTGCTCCATCTAGTCCATCTTTGACTGTCCCCTGCACAGCCAGTGGAGATGTGTCACAAGTAAGTAACATGTATTTTGTTGATGTCTTTGAACAGCTGTCAGCTACATATGTCCTAATAAAGCTTGACGTTGTATCTATGACTGAAAAAGTCAGAATCCCCCTTAGTTGTAGATATTCTCCTCTGAACTGCAGTTAGTTTTGTGAATTGTAGGAGCAGGATGCTGCTGTGTGTACCCCATCTTTCACTGCTCCCCGTACAGCCAGTGTGGCTGTGTCGCACCTGAGTCCAACTGTCTTTAAAGTTTTTTTTAAACTGCCAGCTTTGTCTTGATGTTACGTGTTAAATAAAATATAACATCTGTTTTCATGTTTGACCACACCGTCTATGTAAATATTGCCAATACGGAGGCACAGAAACTTGTGATGTGTTTGAGATGAGCACAAACCTTGGAGAAATGGCTTTACATCATCTGTCTGACACCAGTTATGCAATATCCAGCGACACCCCCCGATCTAGCCAAGAGTCTGTTTTTGATTCTGCCTCGGCCAATGAAAATGGAAGGTGGTGGTCTGAGGGAAAATGGCTTGTAAACTAGTCAAAAAACTATTAGAACTATTGGCTCTCTGCAGAACATGTGGCTCTGCCATTGAAGACAAAACAATAATTACTCAGTCCAGCCAAATCAGAGTTCAGCAGAATTGCATAAAGGATCCCTCAGGAATATGGTCTTTATGTCCTGACATCAGAGGAATGACAGCAAGCAAACAGTGCAGCCACCTTCTTTACCAGCACCACCCACACCACAATAATGGACTGGGCTGAACTTCTCCACACATCAATTCTATTTACAACACAAAGCAGATGTACCTAAGCTAGGACAGGCTCACGAAAGCCTGTTGTACTCACTCATTACACAACCGTCTTCGTCTGTCAGATGACAGTATTAGTCTCCACTGTTGCTTAGTTACCTATGCGCATGCGTGATAACTTTTGAACTTTAGAACTGTTGGAGCTGTGCAGGCTCAGTTGTGTTGTCAGGTTACTGCCGATCTATGCTGCTAGGAAATTAACAAGAGGTATGTGCACTGGCTGATATTAACACAACTTTTTTGCATGTTTTTTACATCTACTCCAGTCAGATTCGCTGTGTTCACTCAGAATCACTGCACATGGCTAGGTACTTGTAATGACATATCGAACATGTTAATAGGCTAAAAGAACGTTGAACACTTGCCCTGTTTCAGCCTACCATGTGCAAACTGTAGTAGGAGGATAACACGGTGTAGGCAACACAGATTGTTTTTGTTTTTCTCACTACTGACAGCAATCCAAATTTCCAAACAACAAAGCAACATGTTGAAATCAACTGGAATTCTCCTTTAAGGTGAGGGAGTTTTCAATAAAATTTTGTAAATCGAAATGTAAACAACAGAGAAGAGTATGAAGTCCAATTGGTGCAGGATATAAGTGATTGCTGTAGTAAGACTTTAATATCTGATCTTGATAAAACCAACTTTATGAGCCTACAAGGCAAGTTGGATGATTTATATTTCAAAAAAGCACAAGGTGCTTAAATAAGGTCTCGAGCTAGATGGATTAAGGAAGGGGAAAAATATCTTATTTCAGTAGATTAGACAAAAACCAAGAGAAAAAGGCAATTAACTGATTATTGATCGATGATGTTGAATGTACAGATCATAGAATAATATCTGAAGACTTTATTCATCAGAATATTCCATTAATGATTGGAGCACCTTTTTAAAAAGTGTAAAACTACACATCCCCAAGATAGATTGTGAGTCTAAATTACAAATAGCAGAATTCGACAATGCAAATAAAAGAATAGCTATTGAAAAGGCTCCAGGACAAGACGGACTGACTTCAAATTTCCCCCCAAAAAATTGGGGAGGATATTAAAGGTTTTTTATTTGATACAATAAATGACATCATAAGGAATAAGACACTGACAATGAAACAGGAATTAATATCTATTATACCAAGACATAGTAAAGATAAAAGAGATATTGACAATCTACGCCCTATTACTCTATTGGAATACCAACTATAAGATGTTTACATGTGATTGCTGACAGGTGAAAGGATGGTATGGCACAGATTATAAGTGATACTCATTCTGGTATGTGTAGAGAGAGATCTATACATAACAATTTAAGATTGGTAATATCTTTATTAGATTATAGGCATTTCATCAAAGATGATGGGGTTATTTATTTCTAGATCTTTACAAAGCCTTATGGGGTTAATTAAAATCCTATATGAAGATATTTTGATGTAAAATGAGGCATTCGTCAAGGTTGCCCAAGCTGAAATTTATTATTAATTTTTGTGGCTGAATTATTGGCGATTCTTATGAAAAACTGTCAACACATCCAACCACTTAATGTTATGGGAAATTCATTGGAATTAGTCAGCGAGCTGACAACACTACCTTATTTTTAAAGAACATAGCACAGATTCCAGCAGTATTAAATGAGATCTCTCTTTTAAAGCTTCTGGTTTACGCTTAAATATACAGAAATGAGAGTTATTGGCTAATCGTGATCACCCTTTGATTATTGTATATTATATCCCAGTAAAGAAAGAAGTTAAATATTTAGGAATTGTAGTTACAAAGGATCAAAATATTAGGGAAACGTGTAATATAGAAAATAATATATAATATTAGCTTCAAATAGACTTCACCATTTTTGGATGCATTTTACTTACGAAGATGGAGGGTTTATCTAGACTTATCTATCCAGCTAACTCATTGGATATTTTTGACAAATCAAGACAATCATAACATCAAACTTTATATGGAAAAATTAGCATCATTATATAAGGAGAAATTATATTGTAAAATCTGTTGAGGAAGGGGGCCTGAATGCAATTGACTTTGATCCAATGAATGAACCAATGACGGTTCATTCATTGGATTACGAAGTTTCCTTAGGAAAGGTAAAAAATTTTGTGTTTTGATTTTCCATCCAAGATCTTCAGGAATTTTTGTGTCTTAGAGTTTTTGTTACGATGTGACTTTGATATTTCTAAACTGCCTATCAAGGTATCTGCTTTCCATCAACAGGTCCTACATTATTGGAAACTGATAAGCATAATTTTACCCTATACACGGTAGGGCTGGGCGATAATTCAATATTTATCTTTATCGAGTTTTTGAAAATAATATCGAGAAGAATATCCCATATCGACATATCGCGATAACAGCTGGTTTTGTTCTGAAACAAAGAAACATTCAACGCATGAGGAGTATTTCATATTGCTTGTAGTTCAGTTTTACCTGAAACTTCTAAACAGAAATATAATAAGGTAAATCAATATTTTTGTATGTATTGTTTTTATTTGTTTATACAGCAGACACTTAAGTCACAGCAGGTTCTATATATATTTCAATATATCGTCAGGCATATCGTATCGAAAAAATATCTATTTTATATCGTGATATCATTTTTTGGCCATATCGCCCAGCCCTAACACACGGTCCCAATTTGTAATAGTAATAATAAGAGATTCTTACTTTTACAAAGAATGAATGGAGAGAAATATCTGGTCCATTATACACTTCTCAAAAAAATAAAGGGAACACTTAAACAACACAATGTAACTCCAAGTCAATCACAATGTCCACTCAGGAAGCAACACTGATTGACAATCAATTTCACATGCTGTTGTGCAAATGGTACAGACAACAGGTGTAAATTATAGTCAATTAGCAAGACACCCCCAATAAAGGAGTGGTTCTGCAGGTGGTGACCACAGACCACTTCTCAGTTCCTATGCTTTCTGGCTGATGTTTTTGTCATTTTTAAATGCTGGCGGTGCTTTCACTCTAGTGGTAGCATGAGACGGAGTCTACAACCCACACAAGTGGCTCAGGTAGTGCAGCTCATCCAGGATGACACATCATTGCGAGCTGTGGCAATATGGTTTGCTGTGTCTGTCAGCATAGTGTCCAGAGCATGGAGGCGCTACAAGGAGACAAAACAGTACATCAGGAGACGTGGAGGAGGCCAACAACCCAGCAGCAGGACTGCTACCTCCACCTTTGTGCAAGGAAGAGCAGGAGGAGTACTGCCAGAGTCAGAAACAGACTCCATGAGGGTGGTATGAGGGCCCGGCGTCTACAGGTAGGGGTTGTGCTTACAGCCCAACACCATGCAGGACGTTTGGCATTTGCCAGAGAACACACCAAGATTGGCAAATTCGCCACTGGTGCCCTGTGCTCTTCACAGATGAAAGCAGGTTCACACTGAGCACATGTAACAGACGTGACAGAATCTGGAGACGCTGTGGAGAACGTTCTGCTGCCTGCAACATCCTCCAGCATGACCGGTTTGGCGGTGGGTCAGTAATGGTGTGGGGTGGCATTTCTTTGGGGGGCCGCACTGCCCTCTGTGCTCGCCAGAGGTAGCCTGACTGCCATTAGGTACCGAGATAAGATCCTCAGACCCCTTGTGAGACCATATGCTTGTGTGGTTGGCCCTGGGTTCCTCCTAATGCAAGACAATGCTAGACCTCATGTGGCTGGAGTGTGTCAGCAGTTCCTGCAAGAGGAAGTCATTGATGCTATGGATTGGCCCGCCCGTTCCCTAGACCTGAATCCAATTGAGCACATCTGGGACATCATGTCTCGCTCCATCCACCAATGCCACATTGCACCACAGACTGTCCAGGAGTTGGCGGATGCTTTAGTCCAGGTCTGGGAGGACATCCCTCAGGAGACAATCCGCCACCTCATCAGGAGCATGCCCAGGCGTAGTAGGGAGGTCATACGGGCATGTGGAGGCCACACACACTACTCAGCCTAATTTTTTTTAAAGGACATTACATCAAAGTTGGATCAGCCTGTAGTGTGCTTTTCCACTTGGATTTTGAGTGTGACTCCATATCCAGACCTCCATGGGTTCAAAAATTAGATTTTCATTGATCATTTTTGTGTGATTTTGTTGTCAGCACATTCAACTATGTTGAAGTATTTCATACAATTTGTTCATTCAGATTTAGGATATGTTATCTTAGTGTTCCCTTTATTTTTTTGAGCAGTGTATTCTAGCCTATTGCCACCATGTTGAGCTTTGATTCAATTTCTCACCTGAAAGATCAGTTTCATTCTAGCTAGATCAATTTGTAGTGTCAAGGGCTGTATTTAAATCTCTTAGGTTGTCAGGTTTATTTAGAAGAATTGAATTGGGTGGGCCATGACCATGGATGTATTAAGGCCATGACTGGCCTCACACTCCGATACAGTAGGTGGCAGTATATGCACCTTTTACGTCGGTTGCGATCTGCTATAATTCGAAGAAGATAATTCAAAGAATAATAACATTCTCTTCCATGAGAATAACTCCGCCACCACTGAGGTGTTTTAATTGTCAGCAGATGGGGCATGTGGCTGCTGTGTGCAGAGGGAAGGGTAGGTGTGGGGGTGTGCATGAGTATGGTAAGTGTGGGGTAGGAGACTTGGGCTGTATTTTAATTCTAGGGTGGTGGGGTGTGGTGGGTGGTGTTGAATTGGGTACAGTTGGTGGCGGTAGAGACACCTTAAGTTGGTTACGATCCGCCAATTACCCAAAGAGGTCAGCGGAAGTACTTCATAAGCCGTGGTCCGGGTGACTAGAACTACAGGGAAAAGGTGGCTGTTTACACCCGATCAAAGTAGTCTATGGATTTAACCACGGCGCACGAAGCAGTCTTTTTGAATTAAATCATACGGAGCACTGAGGAGTAGTTACGAGCGTGTGTGTGACCAGGTGGAAGCCGATTACAGTTCTTCTATTGTAAGACTCAATAAGGGCAGAACGACACGGTGTTGAGGAGCGAGGATTCGGACGCCTTCTTCAAACGCTGGCGGCAGTTCGGCACGGCTGTGCTGTGACTGGGGCAGAGATGGGTGACGACAGCGGTTGGGGAAGTGAGGGGGAAATGGAGCACAGTGGAGGTAAGTCAGGGGGTGTCGGGCGGAGTAAGAAGGGGACAAAGGGTACTTCGGCAGTCAGGGGTAGTGGTAGGCAAGAGGAGACCCTGAAGAGACGGAAGCTGGAAACCAGTGTTTTAGAGTCAGGTACTAGCAGTGGTTCGGAGGGGGAGAAAGTCAGGGGTACGCC
>JACXGM010041246.1:0-10104 GCA_016801145.1 Umbra pygmaea
GGGTCATGAAGCTGAGAATGAGGCATGTCTTTTTTTGCACCCCTTTTTTCTTTTTGCCATTTTAAGGCGTTCTACATGTTCTCAGTTAGTTGATCTGCTGATTTACTGTATATACACTCAGTGGCCAGTTTATAAGGAACACCCCACCATTCCAATAAATTTAACTACTCAAAACGAGTAACAAAAGGCTACCTGTTGCTTTATAAACCAGACATTGAATTATTGATGTTTTGTTCTATTGAATGTTGTGTCGTGAGCCAGGTGTGATCGTTCCATTATTTTATAATAAGTTGCACTCCCGGGCTTTTTACAGGAAAGTGTCAAGCGTTACCGTGAAGGTTTAACAAACACCTCCAGGTGGTCCTGTGAGCAAAAACGTCTAGTTGATAAGGCAACAAACCAGAAAGTAAATGTATTAAAACAGTGGTGAGCATCTCATAAAAAACATGTTGGTCCCGTTCATAGATGTGTTATTGACAACCACTGTCAGTTTCTCAAGACGCGGCTGCTCCATTGCTCATCAACACTGGAAAACCGATAAATGGAAATCATTGCCCATTCCAAAAATGAAATCACAGTTCAGTTTACTTGGGTGCAGTCCCCCGTATCTCAACCTAATAACATCTTGAGAATGAGATGGAAAATGCTGTCTGCACGATGAATGTACCAGTTATTTTATTTGCCACAACTGTGGAGGTTTATTAACGCCTTTGGAGAATCCATGCCCTGAATAATTCAGGCTATTCTGTGAGCAAATGGGTAATAGTTACACTTTCTAAACCAGCCACTGAGTTTATATATAGTTCCTGACTCAGGATGATTTAATTATAAAATATTGTTTCTATAATAGGTGGTTGTCAGAGTTGCAGATTTTGCTGAAAATGAACAGACTTTATTAACGAGGTCTCCACTATGAAGTATGTTTACATGCCAGGATTAATAGTTAACTAATGTGTTGTAGAACAGTAGTTGGACAAATGCCACTACAATGTTGGCCAGATGAATGTAAGTGTACTTACAGTAGTGTGTTTTTGGAGTATTGTATTGTTTGTTTACTTCATCCACTACTTAGATGGCAGCGGAAATGTGCTTATGTGCTATGTATGTGCATTTTATTTTCCTGGTGTGTGGAGAAGTCTAAGTGAAAACCGCGGATGTAGGCCCACATTATTGGGTGCAAATGATTCAGGAGGATGAATAATTCGGACCAAAATGGACCACTGAACTTCAAATGTGATGGCCTCAGTAGCGGTGCAGAGCACATGGCAGTGCTTATTATTACAGTACATTTGAGGCAGGCATTTAATGGAAATCTGTCTGTAGTTGTCAGGTCTTGAAACTAGCTAGCTTATTTTTTGCTATCTTCAATGCCATAATGAAGACACTATTCCTTTTAATGAATTAGGGTGACCAGAGGTTCCCATTGTCCCTGGGAGAGTCTCCCGTTTTGGTGGCATGTCCACGGCTACAGCTGTCCCCGGAAATGTCCCCGGTTTTGCCAGCAGAACTTAAAAGAATGTCTTACCACATGCAATCATGGTTTTGTAGTGTTCAGTACTACATGGTTAAATGATTAAAAAGAAATCACATTTCTAACCAATGTCTGAGTCCAGATATTTTGCTTTGAAATTCCTGATGAGTCAGGATGTGCCTAATTTCATGTGTCAGTACCAGTTGCCATTGCTTTTAGCTATCACTGTAGCTATTTTTAATTGGAATTACAAATGTGCCATTATCTAGCTATCCTTTTTATCTAAATAATTTGAATTAAACACCCACCAATAGATTGAAAGCGCTTCTTGCATTACTGGAGATACCAGCATGAATATACGGGGTGAGAGTGCAAAGCAGAGCGAGGATATGTCATTTTGACATGACTGTGCAACATTGTAACAGAAGATTTAGCAGGATCTAAGATGTAATTGTAGGCCAAATTGTTATATGTCTAGACTTGAGGCATGGTGAATTAACTAGAAATACATGTGAATTTTGAGTTTTGGTTAAATATTCATTTTTTAAGATTACTCACGTTATATGTTTTTCATGAGAGTGAAAACTTGTGCATTAGCTCTAACGAATGGCTCTCGCTCTACACTATTGCACAAATAGGGTGGAACAAGATGATTCATATTGTTCTCTCATGTTAAATGTTTTTGATTGGTGTATATAGGCATGTGTCAGTATGTTTGGGAATAAACAATGGACACCCAAGGATAATATATTGGCATATGTTTCAAAAACATATTTAATGTGTTTTTATACCTATATAATGTTTGACTTAAGTATGTCAGTTTATTCTATACAGATATTTACATATTTGATTCTGTCCATTTTTCAATATACAGAGTACATGTATATGAATATATTTACATACCTAGCCTATTTTGATATTCTAGTATGTATTTGACATGCATGTTCACACAATCACATGTATTAGTTTTAATTTTAAATTAACATAAACAGATTACATGACTATTTATAGTAAGACAGCTTACATGACTATGTATAGGAAATATTTCTTAGCGACCTCCACCAGCCAGAGGAATGGACACTAACATAAATGTAAGAATATTCATGTTATATATTGACCCACAGCCTATCCCACAAAACAGAATGGTCTAAACTACTACTTTTGGTACACATAAGCATCTTAAACAAATATAATACTGAAAATACAAGACAAACAAGCTGGTAAAATTAGAATGCAATCAAATTTTTGAAATCATAATAAACATGACAAATAGCTTAATGTAACTCAAAGCATGCTAGTAATACAGGATCAGTCCCTAACAATTCTTTATACATTAACATACACTGCTCAAAAAAAGGGAACACTTAAACAACACAATGTAACTCCAAGTCAATCACACTTCTGTGAATTCACACTGTCCACTCAGGACGCAACACTGATTGACAATCAATTTCACATGCTTTTGTGCAAATGGAACAGGTGGAAATAATAGGCCTTTAGCAAGACACCGCCAATAAAGGAGTGGTTCTGCAGGTGGTGACCACAGACCACTTCTCAGTTCCTATGCTTCCTGGCAGATGTTTTGGTCACTTTTGAATGCTGGCAGTGCTTTCACTCTAGTGGTAGCATGAGACGGAGTCTACAACCCACACAAGTGGCTCAGGTAGTGCAGCTCATCCAGGATGGCACATCAATGCGAGCTGTGGCAAGAAGGTTTGCTGTGTCTGTCAGCGTAGTGTCCAGAGCATAGAGGCGCTACCAGGAGACAGGCCAGTACATCAGGAGACATGGAGGCCGTAGGAGGGCAACAACCCAGCAGCAGGACAACTACCTCCGCCTTTGTGGAAGGAGGAGCACTGCCAGAGCCCTGCAAAATGACCTCCAGCAGGCCACAAATGTGCATGTGTCCAATCAAACAGTTAGAAACATTTGCCAGAGAACACCAAGATTGGCAAATTCGCCACTGGCGCCTTGTGCTCTTCACAGATGAAAGCAGGTTCAAACTGAGCACATGTGACAGACGTGACAGAGTCTGGAGACGCCGTGGAGAATGTTCTGCTGCCTGCAACATCCTCCAGCATGACCAGTTTGGCAATGGTTCAGTAATGGTGTGGGGGGGCATTTCTTTGGGGGGCCGCACAGCCCTCCATGTGCTCGCCAGAGGTAGCCTGACTGCCATTAGGTACCGAGATGAGATCCTCAGACCCCTTGTGAGAAATTGGCACAGCACTGCCCAGGGTATGGGAGCCAGAAATTCAGACAGTGTACCTTGATACATTGCTACCCCATGACTATCCTCAGACCCCTTGTGAGACCATATGCTGGTGCGGTTGGCCCTGGGTTCCTCCTAATGCAAGACAATGCTAGACCTCATGTGGCTGGAGTGTGTCAGCAGTTCCTGCAAGCGGAAGGCATTGATGCTATGGACTGGCCCGCCCATTCCCCAGACCTGAATCAGATTGAGCACATCTGGGACATCATGTTTCCCTCCATCCACCAACGCCACGTTGCACCACAGACTGTCCAGGAGTTGGCGGATGCTTTAGTCCAGGTGTGGGAGGACATCCCTCAGGAGACCATCCGCCACCTCATCAGGAGCATGCTCAGGCGTTCTAGGGAGGTCATACGGGCAGGTGGAGGCCACACACACTTCTGAGCCTCATTTGTACTGGTTTTAAGGACATTACATCAAAGTTGGATCAGCCTGTAGTGTGGTTTCCCACTTTGATTTTGAGTGTGACTCAATATCCAGACCTCCATGGGTTGATAAATTTGATTTCCATTGATAGTTTTTGTGTGATTTTGTTGTCAGCGCATTCAACTATGTAAAGACAAAAGTATTTCATATGATTAGTTCATTCATTCAGATCTAGGATGTGTTATCATAGTCTTCTCTTTATTTTTTTGAACAATGTACATTGAACAAAAAAGTGTAAGATAATATTTCATAAATATATTATGGACTTTGTATGTATATATAATTTGAGACCCCCCTCCACATACATTTCCTCAAGTTTTCAATGTAAGCATTGGCGCACAACCATAAATGTCCCCAGCTTTGGGACTCTGTGTGGTGCAGTGGGCTAAATTAGTTATTTGCAGGAAAACTATGTTACAATGGTCACTAACTGTCCACTGCTTTGCCAAATTTTCCTGGAGCTCCCGCGTAAGGCAGCACAAATTGGCACAGCACTGCCAAGGGTATGAGAGCCAGAAATTCAGACAGTGTACCTTGATACATTGCTACCACATGACTCCTTGTCTGCCCATAGGGAGACTGTAAGTTCAGTAATGGAAGTAAAGTGAATGTGTAATGCTTCTGTGCACATGCTGAGTACAGGCTTCTGTGTTGGATGAGCAATGTGATGAGAAATGGGCACCTCGGGAACATGTGGTTGGAAGTACACTGAGAGCGCCCTTCACCATCCTGCACCTGTTAAAGAAGTTGCGGAGCCGCTAATAAGTCAGGGTCAGGGGGAATAGGACATGACCAATTAGTCGCGGAGAAAGATCAGTGTAGTGGAAGTTTAAAATGTTTACAGGACAGATATGCAGATATTAAGAGCTGGTACCTGGCTGGCACCTGGCTGGCTACCCCACACCCAGAGGTGTAGCACAGGAACCTGGGCCCTATGCATAGGCAGTCTTGATTGGCCCTTATGTTATATATATAAAATATATTCCAGACTTTTCAAGGGCCCACTCTCCCCTTGGGCCCTGGTAATCAGTATTGGTTTTACCCCCAGTCCGACACGCCTGCCCACACCTATTCCTTCCCGGAGTTGCTTCCTTAGAGATGCAAATACAGGGGATGAAGGGAGGTGTGAAGTATTCACCCCTCTCACTGGACCACACAGCTGAATGTAAAGACCAACTGAACATCTAATGTAAGACACCAGCCAATGGACCAAATAGTATGATATTTGATGTTTTCCTGACTGTCCCATAAAGGGAAACCTTGGTATACATGTACCACTGTGTTGCACATGTCATGTTTCTCTTTACAGATAACTTATAGTTGGCTGGCCAGAATATGGAGGAAAGTTCCACAGACTGGGGTGGGACATTTCAATTTCATGTAAATGTACACAGCCAGTTCTTTTGTACTCAATGTAAATGCCTACAGCCGGTTTTTTGTACTGATTGTATTTGTGACCTAAAGTCTGTGAATAATGTAATCAATGTAAATTTGTCAATAGCGGTCCTTTGTTTCCACTTTCGATGGCCAGTGAAACGTGATTCCCATTGGGGTTGAGCGGGAAGGGGGAGCACTTTTTCGGGAAGAGGATAAAAGGCTATGTTCAACTATGTTCATGGAGTTCATATCTTAGACGATGCTCCGGGCAAGCTAGTTGCTCTAGCCGTGTGATTAGATAGGATAATTGTAGTTTTTGGTAGGTTTTAGGATTTTAGGAAGACATGTATTAATATTCTTGGTATTGTAACTTGTGATTTCATTGTCCGGTTAAAGAGTTGTAATTGGAATTAAATAGTATTGCTTTGAACCAAGCCTTGTTTGCGACATTCCAAGTTTATTCCTTATATCTCCGGCGGAGTGATATGGAAATCATTGTTAGCCTATTCTCTGCCTGCTCGTAGTACTCTGTTCATTATCACACACACACACTTTGCTAGCAAGCAATTCCAGGCTTCGAGTGCAATCGATGAGGCTAGTCTACCCGCAGCGGCGTCCTCAGCTGGCAAAAAGGGATTTTTGTGTACAGGTTGACAGGGGAGTAAAGTTCAGCCCACACATGGGCATTCCTTATCCCTCGCCACTATCATGCAGTTCAGCTTCCGGAAGAATTTCTGATTTTAGGAAGCGAGTCAATGTACCTTAGATCTCGCTCGGCTGTTGCAGACGTTTTACGCGAGGACAGGTAGCTCGTCCATATTGCATAGTGTGGCTCGGAGGGTTCAGGCTAGCTACCTGGCAAATCCAGAGTTTCACGCCCGCGAGGCCTTGGTTGAACTGGCTTAGCTAACAAACACATGGAGTCAGATTTATAGATATTAAATATCTACGAGGCAACTAAGATCAATAAGATCATTCTCCACGCTTTCTATTAAGCTATTAATTATCTGTTTAACTCAGAACATTGCCCCCCAAGGGAAAAGGAAATATATAATTTATTAATGTATTAATTTCATGTGCATATTAATGGTATATCTTTATTCCCCATACTACATCAGTGAAATCCAAAACAAAAACAATGTCCCCGGTTTTAAATTCAGAAAACTGGTCACCTTATGAATCTGACTTTTTGATCTGATGGTTTCACAGGTGAGGTCAGGTGTCATCTCTATCTGTAATCATAACAAGACAGTGTGGATACCATACTGATCAAACAGAATTAATCTTAGACCTCATGATGCCATAATCACTTGTTTTCGGAAGGACCTACTGAGGCCCAAGTTACAAATATATAAGCTTTCAACCATGTGAAGGAGATTTTTCTTAGTTATAAACCTTTTAGATATCATGAATAGCAGACAAGCGGGAAAACATGTCATGGTATTTGATCTGTAGTAGGTAGACATTTTGACAAACATTGTATGATTAAAGAGAATTAGTTATATGTACTGTATCTTCTGTGCCTGCTTCCTAAATAATAAATATATTCCTTCGAAGGACCTGGTTTCAAAGATATTTCCATACATTGCTTTAATGTATTCAATAGCTGTGTATTTGGCTAATGTTAGCAGATATTTTACATGTTCGTATGCTGGACAAATTTAAGAATAAAAGGTAATTTGGTCTCTCAATGAGCTTTATTCGGATGCAATGCTCTTTTTGGGGCAAGAACTTACAAAAATAACATATATACAGTTATGCTCAAACGTTTGCATACCCCTAGAGAATTGGTAATAGATGTACCATTTTTAAAGAAAACAGGCAAAACAATGTTTGTTTTTTTTCTCAGGAGATTCATATTTAACTGCAGGTCATAACAGAATGGCACAATCTTAAAACATGACAAAAAAGAAAAGAATGAAATTTAAAATTCAAAAGTCTGCATACCTTCAGTTCTCAATACGGTGTATTGCCCTTTAGCGTCCATAACAGCGTGCAGCTATTTGTGATAGTTGTCTATGAAGCCCCACATTCTTGCAGGTGGTATAGCTGCCTATTTGTCCTGGCAAAATGCCTCCAGGTAACTCAAAGTCTATGGTTGCTTCCAGGTAATGCAAAGTTTATGGTCGTCTTGCATGATCCGCATGTTTGAGATCTCCCCGGAGTGGCTCAATGATATTAAGGTAAGGAGACTGTGATGGCCACTCCAGAACCTTCACCTTTCTCTGCTGTAACCACTGGAGGGTCAACTTGGCCTTGTGCTTAGGGTCATTGTCATGCTAGAATGTCCAAGTGCGTCCCATGCGCAGCTTTCATGCAGAAGAAGGCAAATTATCTGCCAGTATTGTCTGATAACATCCTGGATTCGTCTTGCCATCAATTTTCACAAGGTTCCCTGTGCCTCTAAAGCTCACACACCCCCAAAACATCAGTGAGCCACCACCATGATTCACAGCTGATAATGGATTACTTCTCGAGATTTATCGATCTACTTCGGGTCCACTTCGGCTGACGTCACTAATCGGACAATCAAAGAGGCCTTTGCCCATCGTGGGAGTCCTGAAATGGTGGTGTCTGACAATGGGCCACAGTTCTCAGCAAATAATTTTTGCAAAAGAGAGTAAATTCTCACACATTACAACCAGCCCAAATTACCCCCAAGCAAATGGTGAAGCGGAACGTGCTGTACAAACCATTAAATACCTGTGGAGAGACACTGATAACAGCAGAGCACTGCTGGCCTATCGAGCCACTTCAGAGGAGCAAGGGTTCTCACCTGCTCAATTACTCATGTGGAGAATCCTGTGCACCTCTGAACCAAGGTTACAGTCAAGCTAAACCCTACGTGGCCGGATGTGAAGGTTTTTCACAGAAGGGATGAGAACGCAAGGCATAAGCAGGAAACTACAATCGTAGACAGGCCTCTCCCAGAGCTCATGTCCAGACAGAATGTCTGCATCACCACTGAGGAAATTCCAGGAGCAATGCAGAGACTGGCTCTCACTCCAAGGTCATTCGTTGTGGAGACAGAAAGGAGCCTTCTCAGGAGAAACAGAATCCACCTTCGCCCTACAGGGACTGTTACTAGTTTTGGCAGAGTTTAAAATGCACCTGGAAGAAAGATTTATTAAACAAAGAATAATAATAATAATATGTGTAACAATAAGAAGGGGTTCATTAAGCTATTATGAGGTTTTCATTAAGTTCAGTACAGTTTAAATGTGTTAAGAGAGCAAAAAATGTTAGCTTAAAAGAACAGTTTATTATAAGTGTATTGCTGATTCCCAGTACTGGTTTCCCGGGGCTGAGTAAAGAAGACGTTTGTAGTGTAACAATGCTGTATTGTTTCCTGTTTCATACCTGTTTATACATATAGTTGTGACCATAAAGCTCTATTTTGGGCTTGTCACTTTAAATAAGTGTGCCAGAATCTATGAGGCGTGTCAAGGTGTTGTCGGTCAATCGATCAATCAATCAATCAATCAATCAATCAATCAATCAATCAATCAATCAATCAAATGTATTTATAAAGCCCTTTTTACAACAGCAGTTGTCACAAAGTGCTTTGACAGACACCCGGCCCGAGACCCCCAAAAGCAAGCAACACAAGTGATGCACAGTGGCTAGGAAAAACTCCCTAGTAGGAGGGACCTAGGAAGAAACCTAGAGAGAGGCCAGACTCAAGGGGGTGGCCAGTCCTCTTCTGGCTGTACCCGGTGGGGGATCTGAAGGTACATAGCCCATTGTAATAAGGTCAAACAGTGTTCAATTATTGTCCAGCAATGAAGATATGATGGGTGGACTGTGACCATAGTCTTTATGTAGCATCAATACAGTTCGGTGGTCTTCCGAAGGAAGACCGTGAAGCCGCCTGGAGATGAAGGCTGGCGTCATCGGGTGGAAACGGGATCATCAACCGCAGTGAGATGGGATCCACCACAGCAGTGGCCCGGCACAGGAAGGGGACAGGAAGGAGTCATCAGGCCACATGGTCCTGTCGCATATTCCTAGGGTCCTCCTAAGATGAACATGACATCAGGAACATTAGAGTGGGCATACCTTGGATCAAGTACCTTGACACAGCTCTGACCCCAAAATGAATATATAAAACCCTAGTCCCCCGGCACATAAACTATTGCAGCATAACATCTGGGGCTGAGACAGGGGGGGACAAGAGACGTGGTCCTGCACAAGGAAGCCTCGGGCAGGAGCAAGCAGACATGCTTCCGACCCACCCACATTGCCAAGACCACACCTCCAAAGGGGCACCAACAGACTGTACCACCGCAGGGGTAGCATTGGGGAGAGGATATCCCAGTAGAGAGAGGGGAGCCTACCAGACAAGCCAGCATGGGCGGTTCAAAGTCAAAGTCAAAAGTCAAAGTTGTTTATTTGTCATATGCATCGAATGACATCACATCATCCTATGCAGAGAAATTCTTGTGACATGGCTCGACACATCTACACAGTGGGCTTAAAAAAATTATATACAATATGAAGAAATTTTAAAACAATAATAATAGTAATAATAGTAATGAATAATATAGATATGGCATGG
>JACXGM010041247.1:0-10110 GCA_016801145.1 Umbra pygmaea
TGCCCCGAATGATCATATGGAACTGGGTTGTATAGCCTTAGCATTGTTGTTCGCACACCTTCTAGAAGATTCTCCTCAGACCCATGACTGTCTCATGTGAGCACTTGTGCTGGTCACCTTAACTTCTGTCTACGTAGGTTCCCTATCTCTTAATGTTCAGGCCACTGTTCCTAACCTTGAGTATGGAACATATATGTTCATATATATAAACATGATTATATAGAATCTACTTCTCAACACTGCCATTACCATTTAACACTGTCAGGATTGCAACTAAAAGAATACGATAAATAAAATTTGGTTTACACATTGGTTTAATGGAATACACAATTGTCATTAAAGTCAGTGATATCGATGAGCCTGAGGCATTTATAAATACACGGGTGGCAAGTTTTTCCCAGTTTTCCTTTCTGCTTTATGTATGGATTATATTTTCTATGCTCTTCATATTTTTCTAAAATGATTATTTACTATAGTTGAACGAAATATGTGGCTCTCATAGACTTGTATGTGTCTGCGATTGGTCCGATGGTGCACACACCAACCCCTTTTATGTGAAAGCACTTGTCACTAGATTGGGAAACCTTGGGTTGGTTTAACGAATTGATAACCACCGTCGTGACATCTCTGATCTAGATCGCAATTGTTAGGTTCAGTGAAGCCAGGTAATGAAAAGAAATCCAAAGCATGTTGAACTTGCTTTGGAGTATAGGTACTTGGTTGCCAAAAATTTTATTATTATTGTTATATTTTTTGACGCATCGGTATTTGATGTGATGCATATCACTATTTACCATGCGGTTTCAACAGTGGAGCTCTGTACGTGGCTGATGCTAAGTCTGCTGCTTAACTAATCCCACTTTTGACATCAAAAGTGACAACATGGCCGATGGGATGCTCCAAAACAATGAAATCTTCACTGCTGTACTATTTCCCCAAGGTTTTGGGTAATATTTATTAGGACTATAAACAAAGCACTTTCAAACTTACACACTTGCAAACTTAGTCTTTTGTAGCACACCAAACACTCCCCATTTGCTTATGGTTTTTAGTCCCCTCTTTAAAGATGGCATACTTCCTCTCCAGATCAGTGTTTGACATTAAAGAAGAAACCTGGAAAAGCAACAGCGCCACCTACAGCAGTGGTTGACTTAACCAACATCAACATTTTACAGCAAACAAAATGCACCTCTACAAGCACATTTTAAACAAATCAAAACAACCTGTTTTATCAATCACAGTACTCAGTAACCCACATTACTAGCACTGTGATGGCTACTCCACTGGCATTTAACTGGGTTGATTGGTGTTGGGGAATGTTTTTTGCTGGAAATTATGTGCTTGCAGTAGTTTTCATCAGTGAATGGAGCAAACACCATTGAATACGATTTTTCCTGAGCATGGTTGGCATGAAGCACTACAACGAAACTGGAAGAAAAAAAAATCTGAACTACTAAAGTTTTGGCTTGAAACCTAAAGATTTAACTAGAAAAACGACCGATGGATAGCGTATATAGGACAAATTTGTACTAGGGAAAATGGCTAGTTTCTTGCTTAAAATGTAAAGATATAAAAAAACATGCATCAAGGTTTAGATATGTTATACATGATGTACTGACAGACAATGTGACTATTAGATTATACTGACAATTAGAGATTCTTTTTATAGTTAAATCTATTAGAATAAACACACTCGATTAAAAGTTACAAGTTCAATTTCGGGTTAATAATGACTTGATTTGTCATTGATTGACAATGATTTGACAATGTTAAGGTTGGACTTAAAGGACTTTTGCAACAGTGATGTTAATTGCTTACATGATATCCCACTTGAATGGAGAACAACGGACTCTTGGGACTGAACTACATAGGGCCCTAACTTGCACCCGGCGCAATGTAGCGCAAAGTCTGAACGCAAGTGTCTTTGCTAGTTTAAGACCGACCCAGTTGTCAATTTCCCATCAGGCGCTCGCGTTGTTTAAATAGCAAATGCACCTGCGCCAATATTTGCGCCCATGGGAGTGCTGGTCTAACAGGGAGATGTGTTCAGGATATTTCTGGGTGTATTGCTATCTTGAGGCATCGGAAAGTGATCGCGCCATTGACTAACAAAAACCTGGTCTAAAGTCAATGGCGCAGCACGTCATATTTATTTTAACAGCAAATTAGTCGAATGCACCTATGGCATAGGCACAGCGCATGCACACTATGCTTGTTGCACACAGACTGGGATGCGCAGCAGAACACGAACATGCAAAAGATTACAAATAAAAATATGACGGTGCAAATCTGCCATCATAATAGCAATGTGCGAAAGGTACAAACGCGCCTGGCTCTTAAAGGGAATGGGAGATTAATCTCTGATTGGTTTATTGCATGTTACGCCCAAAACACACCCATGAATTTTAATGAAGACACTTAGTACAACCCCTTTAGACCATGCGCCCGGCACATGGACCCTTTAATCTGCTGTCAAACAAGCAAAAGTGGATTTGGACATGCACAAAGCGCACTTGCGCCATGCGCTTCACGCCATGCGCTTAGATAGTTAAAATAGGGCCCATTGTGTTGAATTCCTCTGCATGTAATTTTGGTGTGTGTGCAATGTTTACAAGTATATTGCCATAATGTATCCACAAGAAAAAATGTGGTTCCACTCTGTCTATGGGAAGATGGGAAATGCATATTTGTTCAAGCCTGAGAGTGCAGGAGTGTTCATTAGCTGACCCTAAAGACCATTTTGTGACATCTGAACAATCAGATAAGAGAGAGAGTGAAAGGGGAAAGAGACAATCCTTGGAGGGGAATGCTTGTAAAAGGGAAGAAGGAATGTACATCTGTTAAGTTTCAGGTGCAAACAATGAACAGAAAAGAGCCCAAAGGGACAGGACAGGTCAGGAATAATTTGGGAATTCAGACTGACTAGCAGTTTAGCCATGGCTAACTAGGAAGTTACAGAGAACAGGGATGTATTTTAAAATAATCAGCCAATCAGAAGGCTGTAGTAGATTATGTCATTTTGGAAATAAAATGTTTGGTTGCCATGTATTCATTGTTTATCTTGCAAAATAAACTGGCTTAATTTGGCTTCACACACTCTTTGTATTATTTACTTAATGAATTAGACACATAAACATTCAAATGAGTTGGTGGTCATCCAAGTCAGTGGAGAGATGTTTTCACCCTCTGCCAGCCTGTAGATTTGTTGTCCCCAATATCTGCAGTTTAACCTTGTTCTTATGAAATGCCGTCTTTTAAATTTTAATGATGGAAGCAATCCAATGCTCACTATATCACTCTTCCAGTTTAGGTAGAAATGAACCTCTTTTCCTTACTCAAAACTTTCCTTTTTAAAGCTACATTGTGTAAGAATTACTCCCATATAGCGGTGAAATTGTATATGACAAGCAACTGAATACTGTTCTAGCCCCTCTCACTATTATGCTAGCAACACAAACTCAGATATATATATATATTTTCAAAACAATAACGCTTTTAATTCATTGCAATAATCATTGTTAATTCATTATATAGCTAGTGAATTGCAACCAAATGCAATTGTATTGTGTATTAAAGAAACGATAGAAGCATGTGATAGCAAAAATAAATAAAACACACAATTTGATTGAATATATTGTCTGTGTCTCATGTATAAAAACATTCACTAGAGTCTGTTTTATCCAACAAATGACACATTTTAGGAACACATGAACATGGACAGTACCTATGCAATGAATGATTATTGTAATGAATTACGAGCGCTATTATTTTGAAACGGAAAATCCAAGTTTGTGTTGCCAGGCGAATGGTTCTTGCCTACTGTATAGCTAGGGCCAGTGCTGCCATTACATGTCCTTGAGAATAGGCATGATCATAAATCTTCCACAGGCTTTCATATCTGCCGGCAATAGTGAGTAATCTCCCCCTGGCATTCGTCACAGTGCCAGTGATTGTAAAAGCACAGAAGGCCGAGCTTCAATTTCCATGTATGTCCCTCTTTGACTAATGTATTTTAAAAATGGAGGCGTAACATGGCTGCCGCAATGGAGGCGTATCATGGCTGCCGCAATTCGAGCAACACGTCATATGTATTCAGAATGGAAGATTCTACGCTTACGAGCCTACTTTGATTAGTTGGTGGAAGCAATTACACATGAATGGGCACATATTTTTGTAAGAGCAAAGGGGGTTTTGCTAAGAATCCAATTAAAAAACACACAATGTAGCTTTAACACTTGGCATGGTTAATACTTTTTTTTAATTCGAATTACCTTTGATATACTACTAGCACTGTTTTTGACATCCATCTGGTCCTATTGCAAGAGGATAGTGATGACCACAGTAGTGGTTTTCATACTTTTCCTCATTAAATAAGATTTGGTTCTGTTGATCACCTAATAAGTATCTAATTCAGTAAAACTAGGTGTGCCTTGGAATTCAATAGACACTGAAATGGAATGGCTGCCATACATATAGAGATGCTGATTTAGGAACAAATATTCAATTATCTTTTAATATCTTCTAGAACTGTATTTATATATGCATCAGTGTCAGTATTGACATTTCTTAATTTATTTCACCAAGCATCTTTGCATTTTATATGGTGTGAATAATTGTGTGAATGTATTTTCACACTTCAGTGTCTAGTCAGTTTTGTTGGATAGGTTCCAAAACATCCAGAGAGGCCAGACAATGGTTGTGGTTTGTATATAACGTTGTCAACACAGCTAGATGTCCAAAGCTTCTGTCTAAATGTGAGATTCTGTACTTCTCTACTTGAATTTTTGTCAGTTTTACATGAATAATGCTAGTGGTTAGTTAGATGAAATCACAATCTGTGCTACAGTTGAATTTTAATTACAATTATATTAATTAACTGAACCCAAGGTAATAGTATATGTATTCTAACTGTAATATGAAAAAAAAACAATTTTGTTTCAGAGGAAACTTACAGGAAGTCCATAAGGTCCCCTTGGCCCAAGTTCACCTGGAGGTCCAGTCTCACCCTGACAAAAGCATTAATAAACATCACATTTTAACCACAGACATTTACCAAAGTCAAAGATACTGTGAAAGTTAGCAAGCACAGAACATTAACAAAATCACACACTTACAACATCTCCCTTTGTCCCAGCTGGCCCAGAGGGACCCACAGGCCCATCCATGCCCTGAGGAGAGTAGGAGACAAGTGTAAGGAACTATTACCCATATGTAAAACCACAAATTGACAATACTACAGTGCATCCTGAAAGTATTCACAGCGCATCCTATTTTCCACATTATTTCCCTCAAAATTTTACAAACAATAGCCCATAATGGCAATGTGAAAGAATGAAAAAAGCACATGTACATAAGTATTCACAGCCTTTTTCATGATACTCAAAATTAAGCTCAGGTGCATCCTGTTTCCACTGATCATCCTTGAAATGTTTCAACAATCTCAGGGTTTCCCCAGGTTTGATCACCCCAAATTTAAGACTTTTTTAAGACCTTTTTAAGACCACTTAAATGAAAATTAAGACCTACATCCCACCTATTATGCAGCCGTAAAACACCAGATCAAATCCCAATAATGACTATTACTAACAAATGTTTTAATTAAAAATACATTTATTATAAAAAAAACTCATTTAACAAAATGTTTTTGGTAAATTAAAAACATTCATAACAATAAACAGATAAAATAACAGACAGATTAGATAGGAGACAGGAGAGAGAGAGAGCAATAGACAGATATTAGAAAGAGAGAGCAATAGATAGGAGAGTTTTCAGTACATCACAACAACATCAAATCACAGTAGTAGCTACAAGTTTCTTAGCTCAACACCTTTGGCAACAATCTCTTCATCTATATTCTTAAGCTCAGCCAGTTTGTCTTTGTGGCTCCTTCTGAAAGTGTTCGATTTTACAATAAGTTCATTCATATTGCTTCCTTGTTTTGATTCTGCCTGCTCTGCTAATTTGTCTGTATCCCTAGCTAGGTTGCCAGCCACTTCCTGAATGGATGATCTTTTCTTTCTCAATTGCTACAATTGCTCCTTAATTGATTTCCGTTTAAAGCCTTGGGCTTCTGATACCTTTTTTGTTTTTCAGTTTCGAGATAAAATCTATACCTGCTCCTTGCAGACACAACTGAGGACAGAATTCCTGATGTTTAGGGTACAAGACGGACTAGTTGTGCAGGGGTAGCATCTCGAAGAAAGTCTGTTTTAACAAATCTCCTCAGCAAGCTCTGCAAATAAGTTGAAGCAAAAAAAAAAACCCACAGAGTTTATGGAATACTACCAGAGACCGAGATTAATCATTTGGATTTGTCACAATAGGGATAAGTTATCTGGATTACTGCTATGAAAACCGTGCCAGTGATGAACAAAAGTTAATTAAAAGGGGTTCCCAAACTTTACAATATGACTATAGTTATTTAGATCACATTTACAATATGAACAAAGAAAATCTAACTGACCTTTAAAGGAGTGTTCCACAGTAAATCAGTTTCATAGTATACCATTTACAAACGTTACCATAGATGATTTATGTCATAAACACGTCTGTTCTTTTTCAATATAATCAGAGAAAAGCCGATAGTATATTTCAGTTCCTTTCTTATCCACTGGGGTGCTTCTGTATCCGTCTAAACTTGAGTTACCACAACTCCCAGAATTCCAAGCAAATTTAGTGCCCGTTCCGGTTTGAACACACAGACACAGAACATGGGCAATTCAACAGCACACCTCTCTAGAGCTTGACGCTAGAAAGTTATACATATTTAGGGTTCAACCACGAAGTTGTTTTTGTGTTGAATGGTTATTATTAGGGTTCAACCACGAAGTGGTAGAACCCTATTGTTTTTGTGTTGAATGGTTATTATTATTATTATTATTATTATTATTATTAGGGTTCAACCACGAAGTGATAGAACCCTATTGTTTTTGTATTGAATGGTTCTTATTATTAGGGTTCAAACACGAAGTGGTAGAACCCTATTGTTTTTGTGTTGAATGGTTATTATTATTAGTATTATTAGGGTTCAACCACAAAGTGGTAGAACCCTATTGTTTTTGTGTTGAATGGTTATTATTATTATTATTAGTATTATTAGGGTTCAACCACGAAGTGGTAGAACCCTGTTGTTTTTGTGTTGAATGGTTATTATTAGAGTTCAACCACGAAGTGATAGAACCCTATTGTTTATGTATTGAATGGTTCTTATTATTAGGGTTCAACCACGAAGTGGTAGAACCCTATTGTTTTTGGGTTGAATGGTTATTATTATTATTATTATGGTTCAACCACAAAGTGGTAGAACCCTATTGTTTTTGTGTTGAATGGTTATTATTATTATTATTAGTATTATTAGGGTTCAACCACAAAGTGGTAGAACCCTATTGTTTTTGTGTTGAATGGTTATTATTAGGCTTCAACCACGAAGTGATAGAACCCTATTGTTTTTGTGTTGAATGGTTATTAGGGTTCAACCACGAAGTGGTAGAACCCTATTGTTTTTGTTTTGAATGGTTATTATTATTATTATTATTATTATGGTTCAACCACGAAGTGGTAGAACCCTATTGTTTTTGTGTTGAATGGTTATTATTATTAAGTGTTCTTGCCTCTGGCAAGGAACACATACTATTATCCGACATATATATTATTAAGTGTTCCTGCCTTTGGCAAGGAACACATACTATTATCCGACATATATATTATTATTATTTATTCAACTTCTTGTCACAAAACATTTTGCCCCCCTACTCCTCCCAGAACTTCAAAAATCGATACATAGAGTAATGTACCAAAACGTGCGGCTCGATCCCGATCGAGTTGAAATTGTTTTGTGGAAGGTTGCGTCAAACGTTTTGCGAAATATTACCGTTTTCGTGGCGAAAGAATCCCATAGGAATGAATGGGCTGAATTTTCCGGCCACTACTGCTCCCAGAGTTTTTATACAAAAATTACAAGGTACCAAAACGTGCGGCTTGTTCCCCTTAACATTCCTGTCATTTCGTGAAAGGTTTCGAAAAATGGTTTTCAAAATAATAGCGTTTAAAAGAGTCCAATAGGAATGAATGGATAAAATCTTCAGAGTGACACTGCTCCCAGAGTTTTTATACTACACACAAAATCTAGTGCCAAAACGTGCGGCTCGTTCTTATTCACATTCGTACCGTTTTGTGGAAGGTTTCATAAAACGGTTGTTCGGATATTACCGTTTTTGTAACAAAAAAATCGTCCCATAGGAATGAATGGACTAGCTAGAGTGGAGCTAGAGTGGAGGCAGCTCTTACCTGCCTAATCTTCAAACAATTTCTAAACTGCCGCCACTCCTACATGTTTCACTCCACATACACAAATCTCATATCAAAACGTTCATCTATTCCTGCTGTCACTAACGATGTCAAAATCTAAGCCATACACATAATAGTTTTTACACTATGAACATTTGTTTGGAACTCACATTCTCCATAGACATTCATTGAAACAGGCACTTTAAAAGCTTTAAAAAGGAACCCTCTTTCTAACTTGTCACTGCGTCTACAGCTTTAGGGTTGTACATGTTGTAATAGTGTTGTAATAGTGTTGTAATAGTGTTGTACATGTTGTAATAGTGTTGTAATTGTGTTATAATTGTGTTACATGTTGTAATAGTGTTGTACATGTTGTAATAGTGTTTTAATAGTGTGGTAAGTGTTGTAATAGTGTTGTAATAGTGTTGCAATAGTGTTGCAATAGTGTTGTAATAGTATTGTACATGTTGTAATAGTGTTGTAATACTGTGGTACATGTTGTAATAGCGTTGTAATAGTGTTGTACATGTTGTAATAGTGTTGTAATAGTGTTGTAATAGTGTTGTACATGTTGTAATAGTGTTGGAATAGTGTTGCACATGTTGTAATAGTGTTGTAATAGTGTTGTACATGTTGGATTAGTGTTGTAATAGTGTTGCACATGTTGTAATAGTGTTGTATTAGTTTTTTACATGTTGTAATAGTGTTGTAATAATGTTGTAATAGTGTTGTAATAGTGTGTAATGGTGTTGTAATAGTGTTGTACATGTTGCAATAGTGTTGTAATAGTGTTGTACATGTTGTAATAGTGTTGTAACAGTGTTGTACATGTTGTAATAAAGTTTTAATAGTGTTTTAATAGTGTTTTAATAGTGTGGTAAGTGTTGTAATACAGTTGTTATAGTGTTGTAATAGTGTTGTAATAGTGTGTAATAGTGTTTTAATAGTGTGGTAAGTGTTGTAATAGTGTTGTAATAGTGTTGTAATAGTGTTGCAATAGTGTTGCAATGGTGTTGCAATGGTGTTGCAATAGTGTTGTAATAGTGTTGTGTTGTAATAGTGTTGTAATAGTATTGTACATGTTGTAATAGTGTTGTAATAGTGTTGTAATAGTGTTGCAATAGTGTTGCAATAGTGTTGTAATACTGTTGTAATACTGTTGTAATACTGTTGTACATGTTGTAATACTGTTGTAATAGTGTTGTACATGTTGTAATAGCGTTGTAATAGTGTTGTACATGTTGTATTAGCGTTGTAATAATGTTGTACATGTTGTAATAGTGTTGTAATAGTGTTGTAATAGTGTTTTAATAGTGTTGTAATAGTGTTGCACATGTTGTAATAGTGTTGTATTAGTTTGGTACATGTTGTAATTGTGTTGTAATAGTGTGTAATGGTGTTGTAATAGTGTTGTACATGTTGTAATAGTGTTGCAATAGTGTTGTAATAGTGTTGTACATGTTGCAATAGTGTTGCAATAGTGTTGTAATAGTGTTGTACATGTTGTTATAGTGTTGTAATAGTGTTGCAATAGTGTTGTAATAGTGTTGTAATAGTGTTATGATGTAATAGTTTTGTAATAGTATTGTACGTGTTGTATAAGTGTGGTAATAGTGTTGTAATAGTGTTGTAATAGTGTTGTAATAGTGTTGTAATAGTGTTGTACATGTTGTAATACTGTTGTACATGTTGTAATAGTGTTGTAATAGTGTTGTAATAGTGTTGTAATAGTGTTGTAATAGTGTTGTACATGTTGTAATAGTGTTTTAATAGTGTTGTAATAGTGTTGTAATAGTGTTGTAATAGTGTTGTACATGTTGTAAT
>JACXGM010041248.1:0-10103 GCA_016801145.1 Umbra pygmaea
AGCATTGTGTTCACATTTGCACTGAGCATTGTGTTCACATTTGCACTGAGCATTGTGTTCACATTTGCACTGAGCATTGTGTTCACATTTGCACTGAGCATTGTGTTCACATTTGCACTGAGCATTGTGTTCACATTTGCACTGAGCATTGTGTTCACATTTGCACTGAGCATTGTGTTCACATTTGCACTGAGCATTGCAGTTTTGTTTAAGGTGAGAATGTCTGTTTTTTTGTGACTTTCTTCAAACAGGGATAATGACCTAATCATATAATATTCAGTTAAGGTATTTGAATGTTTTATTATAATCGGTACACAATTATAGCTGTACTACAATTGTAATTTATTGAGCAAAATATAAATTTTGTTCAACTCCATATTTCCTTTAAGGTATATTTCTTAAACAAATTATCCTGATTTAAAATGGAGAGCATTTTGACAAAATCACATTTTGTGATTCATCAACATCTGCTCAGTCTGATACTTAAAATCCAATTGTCAATCAAGCATGTCTGAAAGAGGACTTGGCTACGAAAAAGGTTGTGGATGAAGATTTCATTTGCTGAATGTTTTCAGTGGTTAGGTATGTAGTGTGAGTGTTGGAAATTAGTTTAAAAATTATAATATATCTGTGCTATTGTCTTTTCTCAATAGCAATGGAGGTAATAATGCTGACTTTTCGTTACCTCCACAGGTTCAGACAATATCGGACAGCACCAATTTTGCTTTTGCATGAACATGTCTATACGTCCTCAACAACGAACTATACAAAAATAAGAATGTGTACGAATTAACGGATAACAGATTGCATTATCTGAAGTGCTGCGATATTATAATACTACATTGTACGCTGCAGAATATGTGTGAGACGGTTCAAGCTACAACAGAAAATGCTTGCTTGCGGGATGATATACAATGTATTTTTTATATTTTGGATCAGTTGCGTTCTGACAGGGTGACATGTTGAAACTCATGGTAACCTTACACAAAACTTTACTTGTGCAATAATGTAATGGTCATTCTTTCAAATATAGTTTGCCAATATTGCTAATGGTATTGAAATACATAGTTATTGCTAATATTTTGAAAAACGATAACAATGTAAAAAGTTATTAGCCTATATATTATGAAAATAGTAGGCTAATTATATTTGCTGTTCCAATCTCCAGTTATTATTGTTTTGTTAGTTGACAGTGAAGTGTATGATTAAGCATGCCATACCTTTCAGTTGGTTTATTTTAAAATAATTTCATTATCTTTATTTTTTAAATATTGTTGTATTTTTATAGAATGTAGAACAAAATGGGTTCTGTAAGTAAGTCAAGATCATGTAATAAGTGGTGTAAAAAGTACTTGAATTCCATACTTAAGTAAAAGTACAGATATCGATCCTAAAAGTGACTTTAGTAAAAGTAAAAGTCACCCATAAAAAAATTACTTAAAGTGATACTTCACCCTACAGCTATCTGGAGGTGCTAGTAGCTTCTCCAAGACATTTGTAGAACAGTGAGATATGTTTCACCCATGCCTGGCTAGTGTAAGAGCAAGATTTGAAATTTCGCGGGGAATTTTCACAGGCTGACGTCACCATGTTTCGAATGGACTTTGGAGATAGGAAAAATGAATATAGGCATGTATTCATCACGAAAACAAGCATACATGTTATACTGATCTGGCTTTCAAACCTACTTCTTAAGGCCTCGGTTGTAAGGTATAGCTTGTCTTTCTGTGACGTTTCTATCAGCCGTTTTAATGTTAAACAGACGAGGTGGTATAATTTTTTCAGTATGTATATAACAACAACGCTAGATTCCTTGTTCCAAGCCCCGCCCACCCGGCATGTTCTCTGGATTCTGTGAAACAGTTCGTAACCAAAGTCGCTGGTAACACAATTGCAGAGCTGCCAACTCTCACGCTTTCGCCGTGTGACACACGCTTTTGCCTGTTTTCACACGCACTCACGCCACACATTCCATTTCTCATGCAAATAAATAAATCTGGCCGAGACTCGTTTGTTCCTTTTTCAAACTCCCAGACGGTAGATGGCGCTGATGAGCGCCACTGAACCTTATGCGCTGTGTAATGATTAACTCCCAAGGTAAAAGAACAATAATGTTTATTCTATCAAAAAACAAAAAAATGGTAAATGGACTGCATTTATAAAGTGCATTTTTCTGACCAACAGCTTTACATTGCCTCACACACACCCATTAATTCACACATTCATACACCGACGGCGGTGTCAGCCATGCAAGGCGCCAGCCAGCTCGTCGGGAGCAACTGGGGTTAGGTGTCTTGCTCATGGACACATCGACACTTGGTCAGGAGGACCCGGGGATCGAACCACCAACCTTCCGGTTGCTAGACAACCTACTTGACCCACTGAGCCACTGCCGCCCCACAAGGCAGGAATAGATCAGGCGAAGGTACCGAGGATAATCCCAAACACAATACTGAATAAGCAATTCAATGGTCAGGCCAAACTAACAATCCAAGAATACAGGCTAAGGTACAGAGGATAATCCAAAACACAAAACGGAATAAACAATGCATGGGTCAGGTCAGAATAACAATCCAATAAGAAATGCTCAGTAGAAAGACAGAAATGTACTCACAATAACTCACAAAGAGGCAATAGTGTGTGTGTGCTTTATATATGGACTGGGTGAGAGCAGGTGTACAGAATTAGGGTGATTGAGTCCGGGTTATGGGAATTGTAGTTCTGAACAATCTAGGAAGGGGAAGATGTAGTTCTCAGGGAAGAGGAACTGGGAAACGTTACACGCTGCATCCAGAAGTTAGCGACAGAAGAAGAGATACCATTACCGCGAAAGACAACGGGAGAAGAAACATAGACATAATAACGCTTAGAAATGGTCACTACCTTGAGAATTCTGATGAGCTGAGACTAGGTCTGTAACAATGAAATGTCGTCCAATTGAGTACTCACTCTCTAAAACTTTAAATCTTGAAAGAAATGATTTGTTTTGACGGGGTTCAGTTAAGGAAGAAAGTTGAACATTGGATTCACAACCAGGGCTAAACTTAACAGATTACTCGACGAGGGTGACATCACACCACAGCAAGTGTATTAATTCCATGAAGCTGTGTTGTGTTTCCTGACAAGTACTGTGGACTATGCACAACGAGCTGCCACTAGAAGATCCACTGATCAAACATGCAATATTTGTAGATGTACGGCAGAGGGCTGAAAGTGACATAAACGATGCCCTGCACTTTGTTGAAAGGTTAGCTAGTTTTTTTTCTCTAATTATTGTCTATTATCTTAGCTGAAACACCATGCATTTTATGATGAGGTATTTTCACTCCTAAACTGCACATGAGCTATTCTTATGTGGCTTCTCCTCAAAGATGCGTATAAACTGCTACAGGTTGATGCCTATATACCTAAAACTTAACAACTTGTAACTCTACTTTCATAAATAGGTTTCCCCATCTCCTCCCATAACATGGGCCAGAGAAGCATGACCTTCTGGGTGAGGATTTTCTAAATTTTCAGACCATGCCAATGATACCCTGCAGGACAAACTGAAATGGAAAGCTTCAGGGCTGAAATGGCAACCAGGAAACATAAGGTAAACATTTTTGGTTAATTTTGTCTATCCTTTAGGAAGGTGTGGTTTGGCTACATCTGTTGCTTAAAATTGTTGTGTGCATATATGTGTCATACATGTTGCAAATTATACATGTTTTATCTGATCAAAAATCAAGGTATGTTTTTCCATTGTACTTTAGTGCATTTTCCATAGGTGACAGGAGCCAAAGAATTTGAGAGGTTTGCTGCCGTCGCCAAGCTCATCCTGGTGTTGCCCCATGCAAATGCAGATGCTGACAGGGTGTTTTCAGTTGTGGGACTGAACAAAACCAAGAGAAGAAACAGCCTAGCATTGGATGGCACCCTGTCCTCAATAATGACCATAAAGATGGCCAATCTGGAGCCGTGCTTCAAATGGGAGCCCCCCTCTGAGGTCATCAATGCCTCCAAGAAGGCCACAGGCCAGTATAACCATGCCCACAGATCATAGACAAGGACTTTAACCAGCTTCTGATCTGCATCTGATACTGATTATGCCTCATTTTGTTGTTATTTTTGTAATGCATTAATCTGTTTTATGCTTGGAAAAAGTTATAATGTTTAAGTACTTTTAGGCACTTTGTTTGTTGCACTTTTTGGTGGGCTTTGAATGAAGAACAATGTCCCTCCCTAACTAATCTTCTGTCGTTTTCGGCTGAACATAAATCATTAAGTGCTCTTAAGAATACAATTATTCACAACATGGGTTAGGTTTCAGTTAAAAATTTGTTTAATACCATTCTAATCAAAATATCAATCAACCTACCTACTGTAGGTCAAATTTTAAACACTGGTCTATGAATAAGGCTTTATTGTGGTACATAGGCATTTAGACAAGCAAAAGTTTTCTGGTGGAATGTTAAGCTCAAGTCTAGAAGGCCGTACAAGTCATGATGCCAAACAAGAATCAGAGTAATTTCAGGTATTGCACATCTTTAGAAGACCACTCAAAAATCCACTAGAATGCAGGAAATCAAATTACTTAATCCAAAATGTCCTGGGGATGGAACTTCAGCTATGTCTGCTTCACAGAATGTAACTAATATTGTCCATCTCCAATAGGCTGCCCCTATCAACGGCTTTGGGCCTCCCCACAAACCACCAGAATACAGGGTACAACATGGGTACAACATCAAATCAAATTAATTACAATTCTCTGATATCTGAGCCAACAACCTGCATGCATAATTTTGGTCACCCCTGACAAAATCTCACTCCAAGGTTTTTTGAAAAGTTGGCAGCTCTGCAATTGCTACTAACCAAGGATTTGCAGATGAGGAATTTTACAACTTGCTTTTACATTCTGATAACAACCATACATGTTTGCGCCCAAGTACACCGAAGAACATTTACAACAAATGGAGTTTGATATATTTAGCTTCAACAAGGCAGCATGTTCTACAGATAATCCAGAAACGCGGTTAAATTCTAATTGCCTAAGTGCTTCTGTGGGAATATGTCCATCCATGTCTACTGAAGAAAAAAGCACTTGCTACAATGAAGGGGATCATGGACAAGCTTTACTTGTAAGGCTTGAACCAAAAATGACTGACGACCAATAACTGAAGTTTTCCAGCAAAGAGACGTAGCAAGAGGACAATTAACAGATGAGTAAGTTTATTAAACTTATTTTCTGTACCTTGATAATGGAGCACACATCGTGTCTATGTGGTAATGTTATTTTACTGTATGTGCAGTGTGCCAGCTGTATTTAGTAGCTAGCTGACTGTGTAAATTACTATACCTTACTATATTTAGGCTACTCTTTCTAGATAAAGAAAAATGGATGGTATCGCATCGCTTTTCAGCCGCTTTCGGGCTGTAGTGCCGGTTAATTTAGTCCGTAGATCCCTTTCATAATCTTCCGACCTAAAATGCCGACCTCAGACCCTAAATTTTATAGCCTATTGTAAAGTGTGAAAGATTACTCCTTCTTTTTGGGCTTGCTTGTAATTTCTGCAACCAGCTACAGAACACCAAACGGGCATGATCAATAGAAATTAGACTACAATTTAAAAAACAAATATGTATAACTTTCTAGCATCAAGCTCTACAGAGGTGTGCTGTTGAATTGTCCATTTTCTGTGTCGGTGCGTTCAAACGGGGACGGGCACTAAATTCGCTTGGAATTTTGGGAGTTGTGGTAGCTCAAGTTTAGACGATACAGAAGCACCCCAGTGGATGCGAAAGGAACTGAAATATACTATTGGCTTTTCTCTGATATATTGAAAAAGAACAGACGTGTATATGACATAAATCATCTATGGTAACGTTTGTAAATGGTATACTATGAAACTGATTTACAGTGGAACACTCCTTTAAGTAAAAGTCTTAAAGTAGCTCATCTTAAATGTACTTAAATATCAAAAGTATTTTTCTGGTGTTAAAATTTACTCAAAAGTATCAAAAAGAGAAATTGTTTCTTTCTCTCTCCAAGCTTTATTTAGTGTCTCCCTACATCACATTGAACATGAACCATCACTTTTAACTTTTAACTTAAATTGTCACTAAAATCCTTTCTCCTCTTGCTCCCTCCCTTTACCTTATTGCCCACTTCTCCCCTCAACTCCTTTCTCCTCTTGCTTCCTTCCTCACTGTCTACTCTTGTCTCTCGTCCTCTTGCTCACTCTCCTTCCTCTTGCTTCCTTCATCTTTCCCTCTGCTTTCTTCTCTTCCTTCCTTTAATTACAATTGAAAAACTTGCGGTTCATCTTCAGTAGAAAATGTTTGTCAAAATGGTGAGAATCCAGCCGTGCTCTCTCTGGGCTGAAGACAAGTCCTGTTATGCTAAATATTAATTTGCAGGCTGCAGAGGCAGGTAGAGGTGTATTCAGCTTCACTGAAAACTTGCGGACCGCAGGGAAGGACTTCAGCAGATGTGTAAAAGTATTGGAGAATGACACTTGAGTAGAAGTACAGCTACTGTGCTAAAAAGTTACTCCAGTAAGAGTGAAGAGTAAAACTCTAAAAGTATCTGAATTTAAATGTTAAGTACCAAAAGTAAATATGTGATCTTAAATGCACTTTAAGTACATAAAGTAAAAGTAAAAATTGTGTTGCATCTGTTAAGGCATAATATAAATGGCAAAAGCCATAGCACTCATATCTGAATTCCAATCACTTGTTGAGGTGCTCTAGTTGGTGTAAATTATTCAGCAATCCAGACATTATTTATTTTTAATTATATGGTGTTTTAAAAACAAATTTTGACTGGATTGTATGATAATGATATCTGAAAGGTGTGATACAGTACCAATATACTATATGTTTTAGTTTCAAAGTAGTCAAGCCATAATCTGATGGTTGTTTCCATTTCACTCTCACTTACAGACCGGGCTCAAAGAACGGAAAGCCTGATGCCCTCTCAAGAATGTACGACAAAAGGAATAGTGAGCTTCGACTCCCTGATACCATCATACCTAGCCACTGCGTGGAGAGAGTTATCACCTGGAAAATTAAGGAGGATGTTTGGGCTGCACTCCGTATTAATCCTGGTCCAGGTAACGTTCCCCCTAAACTTATTTTTGTTCATGAAAACCTTCATCCCTCAGTACTGAAATGGGCTCATTCCTCTCACCTCACCTGTCATTCTGGCATTTCCCGCACTAAGGCCTTTGTCAACAGAAGGTTTTGTTGTCCCACTATTAATGATGATGTCAAGTCCTATGTCTCTGCCTGTCCTACTTGTGCCCTCAATAAAGGTTCCAACCAACCTGTTTCAGTCATCTTCACCCTCTGTCCATTCCTTGTCGTCCCTGGTCACACATCGCCTCGGATTTTGTTACCGCTCTTCCTCCCTCAGATGGTAACACCACTTTCCTCACTGCAGTTGATCATTTTTTCAAGTATGCTCACTACCTGCCTGAGCTAACCAAAAGATGGAATCTGACCTGTGCTGTCTGGCCTCTGCTGACCCCACCCACTGGACATCCCAACCTGCCCACAGCAGCCCTGTGGCTGTTACCCTTCGAATGCCTATACAGTTACCATCCCCCACTGTTCCCTGTCCATGAAAAGGCCCTGGCTGTGCCCTCCGTGCAGAACCACATCCGCCGGTGCCACCTGACCTGGCACCGGACCTGGCACCGGACAAGGAGGGCTGTTCTGAGGAATTCTGAGGTGTACCAGCTGCAAGGCAACCAGTGCCGGACCCCTGCTCCAGCTTACACCCCTGGTGACAATGTGGCTCTCCTCCTGGACATCCCTGTCAGATCTGAATCCCGTAAGCTCCAGTCCCATTTTCTGGGCCCGTTCACTATGGTGAAAGTCATCAACCCTGTCTCCATCAAACTCAAGCTCCATCAATGAAAATCACCCAGGCTTTCATGTCTCCTTTTTAAAACCGTCTCTGTACCCTGTTGCCCCCTCCTCCTAAACCTCCAACTCCTCGCTTCATAGATGGCAGTCCACCCTACACGGCTGATCCAGTCCACCCAACATGGAGATCCTCAACGCTTCCCTCATCCAAGAATTCTACCACCAGAAGCCAGGGGCTCCGGGTGGTCTGCCCGGTGGTGTTCCTCAGAGAGGGGGTACTGTCATGAACCCGCCCTCCTGAGTTGTTCCTTTCTGTGTCGATTCCCTGTTCTTGGTTCCCTTGTGTGTAGGTTTCTGGTCTGTTTCTACGTTTGTTTGTCTGTTCCCGAGCACCAGTTCCTGTTTTTCCTTGCACTCCTGAAGGCACCAGTCCAATCAGCATTAATCCTGAACACTTGCTCTGCCACAACTGGGCTGATGCCACCCTCCCTTGATTAGGGAGGTGATGGCAGTCAGTCCTGGACAGATTATTGTACTACCAAGTGCGTCAATCCCGGGCTACCTCTATGACAGCCAGTCTGAGCAATGAGCTTTATTTTAGTTTTTAATTTTTACAAAGCCAGTCTAAGTGCTGCACCCTTATTGTTTCAAATTATTGTATTGCTAACTCTGGTTCTCCGTGCCTTCAATTCCAGTACCTGCCTGTGCGATAATCCGAAGCCCTTGCTCCCTTGGACACCTGCCTGTCTGCTCCAGTCATCTGACCATACTTCGCTACCTGCTTCTGTGCCTGCCTGGGTTGATAATCAGAAGCCCTTGCTCCCTTGGAACCTGCCTGCCTTCTCCAATCATCTCTGTTCTCATTATACATTACTACAATAAACTTCATTATTGTTGTTACTCACCACTCTGTTATCTGCGTTTGGAATCACCCTCTGTTCTGAGCCCCAATCATGACAATGTTGCTGTGTTGTGCTAAAGTATACTTTGCTGTACTTCATTATTTTGTGGTGCTGTGCAGTGTGCTGTGTAGTTCTTTTGTATTGCAATAAACAATTTTCTTGTAATGTGCTATGTTGTGCTCAGTTTCAGTTTTTGCCATGCAACATTCTTCCTTTTGTCCCTCAGGCCTATAGCTCTTCTTTGAAACTTCTTGTTGTTGGCTGGCTGGCTACAATAGAGCTGGCATGCTTAATGCAGGAACAGACTGCAGGCTAAAGTCCACACTAGCACTAGATGCCTCTACTGGATCTGATGTTTTTACTGTAACAGGCATATGTGCTGAAATGTCATTCATGTGTTTATTTTTCTGCACTGATCTGTCACAACATTGAACCAATTTACTTTAGGGCTTGGAATTATTGGGCACTTCAACATAGTATTATCGCTACATAGGTACCTATAGGATTTGCATTGAGACCCAATTCTAGTCACAAATGAGTCACATTTCTATACTCAATAGAAAATATAAACACAACAATTTCAAAGATTTCATAGTACATACAGGAAAATGTGTCAGTTTTCAACTAGGATGTAAAAACAAATGTGTACCCAAAAGTTCAGAGAAATAAACTTTTTGTTTGAATGAAAAATGTCTATTTTGTTTTCAGCTCATAAAACATGCAGCCCTAAATCACATTAAATACGTTCTGATGGAACTATTTTGTAAAACCGAAATATGTCAAATATGAACATATGAGAGGGTCAATTACGTTTGTAGGGAACTAAATTGAACACTTGAATAACGTTAAATATGAACATATGAAGATCATGACGTAGCATGTAAATAGCATAGTTTTTGCTAGGGTGGACGTCGGGGATGGTGGATGGGCGTATAAATCTGCGACTTGCATGCCAGTGTTCGCGAGTTCAAATCCAGACCGGCAATTTGTGTGTGTTTTGTTCTACATTGCTGGCGTCATGCAGACAGGCAATTGTCGCTTTTTGTAATGTTAACCCTAACCTTAATTCTAACCTTAACCTCAGTAACGTCATATCTAACCTTAACCGTTAGTAACCTCATGCCTAACCTTAACCGTTAGTATCCTCCTACCTAACCTTAAAGGGATACTTCACCCTACAGCGATCTGGAGGGGCTAGTAGCTTCTCCCAGACATTTGTAGAACAGTGAGATATGTTTAATACATGCCAGGCTAGTGTAAGAGCAAGATTTGAAATTTCGCGGGGAATTTTCACACGCTGACGTCACGGTAGAAATCCAATCGACTGTGGAGATAGGAAAAATGAATGTA
>JACXGM010041249.1:0-10102 GCA_016801145.1 Umbra pygmaea
ACCATTCACACCTGTCACTCATTCTGTCTTACCATTCACACCTGTCACTCATTCTGTCTTACCATTCACACCTGTCACTCATTCCACAATCAGTGCTTCCATTTAGTCCCTGTGTTTTAACTGTTCTGTGTCAGTCCTGTTGTTATGTAACCTGTGTCGTGTTGAAAATTCTTATTATTCCTGGTTTGGGATAGATGTCTAACTTGTTGTAGTCAGTTCTTAACCAGTATTGTTTACATACGCACCTTCCTGCGCACCTTTCTTTGGTAATTTTGTGTTTTTTATTCCTGTCAGTTTTCCTGTGTTCTCTTTCATTGATTATAACCTTGCGCTATGGACTCCCGCTTCTGCCTCCTGCCTTCTCCCACATGTTACAATTACCATCAAGTTAACCTGACATTTGACTGGCTGTCACTGCTACTGTACATCCTTAGCTATCATGTTACTTACCATGACTGTCAAATTTAAGAGATTAGAAAAGCATTGGATCACAAAACTTTAGATATGGTTTCATTTGGGTCTTTGTCCAATAACATTATTTCACATATAAAATAAGCTTTAAATTTGATGTCTCAAGTAAAAAAATCCAATATTGGGTGTTTGTTTTTTAGCTGGAATAGCATGACTGGTACCAGTTCATGCAGATTCTGAATATCGAACATTGAGTACCTACACCTGTATAAATAAGTTGTGTGTTCATGTGCTATTATTGCCATAATTATTTACCTAAAATTAGTAAACTGACATAAGTTAAACACCCCAATACATAACTTTGCAAAAGATGCAGAAATATGTATACGATAAAATTATACATATGTATGTATTAAAATCATGATTGAATTTAAAGGTATACTGCATTTTATTGACAACTCTCTCAATATTAACATTAGATAAAATGCTGAAATGACAGTTAACAACAAACACAATACAGTCCAAGGTTGTTCCAGACTAGAGTATTTATGGAAATTCTATAGCAATTTAGAGTTCAAAACTGGATGCGTATTGGACAACGGATTTCAGTGAATAAAAACTAGGGCTAACCAGTTGAAGATGGAATTTCAGGGACTGATTTTGTAGATAACTACTTCATTAAGGTATACTTACTAAATTGTCTCCTAGCCACCTTTTAGATGCAGTCTTTAAAGGATGAAAATATAAAATCAACAAGTTAAAGAAGTACTCTAGATTGCAGCAGACCAAGTTACTGCTTATACCACCAGCACTTATGGAACGTTACTGTAGCCCTTGTGTACTCATGACATCTACTGTAGTTTCTCTCAAGCAACTTTAATCATCAGCCACTACATCCCCGTCAGGGAATGTCAGGTGACAAAGTTCTACATCACATCTTAAAACCAGATATGGGAGTCATTTCTGATATGTGAGAATCATAACATGGTACAAATACTTAAAATGGGCCTGAACCGTTCTTCTCTTCATGTGTTAATTGAGATAATTAGTATCCTGCACCAAAAAAGTAAAGAACCTTGCTGTTCAAGTTACTTGAGAGGTTTTTCTCACCATCAACATTTAACCACTAACAAAAAATGCTAAAGTTGACTGATAACGATAACACCCATTTCCCTGAAAGGCCATGAACTTGACAAAACTGTAGCAACAACCATAAACCAGTAGAACAGGAAGTGCTACTCAGTTTATTTACAGTTTGCTGAGAATGTATTTGTGTAGCGTTCACATACATTCTCATTTGACTGATAAAGATGGATACCGGTACATTTAGTATGCAAACCAAGCTGAAAACTCTTTCAGACAAATCAAGAAAAACCTCAGGGTTACCACGGGACTCACACTACAGTAGATGTACAGCTGTGCTCATAAGTTAGCATACCCTGGCAGAAATTGTGAAATTTCTGCATTGATTTTGACAATATCACTGTTCATGCAAAAAATCTGACTTACAGTGCATCCGGAAAGGATTCACAGCGCTTCACTTTTTCACATTTTGTTATGTTACACCCTTATTCCAAAATTCAAATTTACTCTCAAAGATCTACAAACAATACCCCATAATGACAAGGTGAAAGAAGTGTCATAGCAAATTAATAAAAAAAAGAAAACACATTACGTAAGCACTCACAGCCTCTGTTCAATACTTTGTTGAAGCACAGTTGGCAACAATTACAGCCTTAATACTTTTTGAGGATGATGCTACAAGCTTGGCACACCTATTTCTGGCCAGATTCTCCCACTGTTCTTTGCAGGACCTCTCAAGCTCCATCAGCTTAGATGCGGAGCATTGGTGCACAGCCATTTTCAGATCTTTCTAGAGATGTTCAATCAGGTTCAAGTCTGGGCTCTGGCTGGGCCACTCAAGGACATTCACAGAGTTGTCCTGTAGCCACTCCTTTGTTATCTTGGCTGTGTGCTTAGGGTCGTTGTCTGGTTGTACAGCATTTACATTTAAGACAATTAGCTGACGCTCTTATCTAGAGAGACTTACAGCAAGTACAGGGACATTCCCCTGGAGCAACTTAGGGTGCCCTGCCCAATAAGACAGAAAACATTTGGCACAGTCGGGAAATGAACGGGCAACCTTTCGACTACCAGTCTGACTCCCTAATCTCTAAGCCATCTGCACCAACACCTTGAAATGCCTCACAGCTTCTGTCACACTGTAATTTGGAGTGACGAGACCAAAATAGAGCTTTATGGTCACAACTATAAGTGCTATGTTCGGAGGTGTCAACAAGACCTATAGTGAAAAGAATACCATCCCCACTGTGAAGCATGGTGGTGGCTCACTGATATTTTCGGGGTGTGTGAGCTCTAATGGCAGGGGTAACCTTGTGAAAATTGATGGCAAGATGAATGCAGCATGTTTTCTGGCAATACGGGCAGACAATTTGCATTCTTCTGCACAAAAGCTACATATGGGATGCACTTTGAATTTCCAGCATGGCAATGACCCTAAGCACAATGCCAAGTGGACCCTCCAGTGGGAACAGTTAAAAAAGTTGAAGGTTCTGGAGTGGCCATCACAGTCTCCGGACCTTTATATCATCGAGCCATTCTGGGGACATCTCACACGTGCGGTTCATGCAAGGCGACCAGAAGACTTTGCATGACCTGGAGGCATTTTGCCATGTTTTATAATTGTGACATTCTGTTAAGACCTACATTTGAATACGAATCCCATGAGAAATAAAACAAAATTGTTTTGCCTGCTCACTCATGTTTTCTTTAAAAATGGTACATCTATTATCAACTCTCCAGGGGTATGAAAACCTTTGAGCACAACTGTACACTCTACCCTGCTCTCAGTTACTCTCAGATGAGGTCCAAGTATCCTTGACAACAAACCCAACAATGGTGTGAACGACCAAAGAGCTATTCTTTAATGACTGAAGTCCAAAGCAACAGTTTAAACCCAAGTCACATTTCTGTTTAACAGAAAGCATTTACATTTTGGATGACATGTAAATAGATTTTTGGCCACACAATGAGAAGGCCTGTGTAAAAAAATAAACCTATCTTCTAAGTATGTTTGACCAAGGGGGGCTGACGGCTGAGAGGGAGGATAGTATGTTCAGTAATGGGAGGATAGTATGTTCAGTAATGGGAGGATAGTATGTTCAGTAATGGGAGGATAGTATGTTCAGTAATGGGAGGATAGTATGTTCAGTAATGGGAGGATAGTATGTTCAGTAATGGGAGGATAGTATGTTCAGTAATGCACTGCACTAAGAAAAGCACAGTCAGTGTGACTTGTGAAAGTAGAAGAGAATACTTTTAATTAAAAGTGATTTTAATTATCTCCTTAAGCAACAACAATGTATCTAGTGTAAAATAGGGTGGTGGATTTGACTTCCACATTACCTGACGCCCTTGGGAAGTCAACAGCGTCACACCACGTTGCCTCTGGGAGGAAGCTGAAATGTGTATGCAGTGGAGCTACCCCAGGCACACATCAAATTGTTAATTAGCCACAAAATCCATATATTGCTTTGGCAATTTTAATTTTCTGATCGACAACCTATCAAAAAGGTGTGATGGTAATGAATGGGTGGCTTGAATTAGAGGGCAATCAATTAGTACAGAAAATGTATATAAAAGATTATGTAGGAAGGAATGGCTGAAGGTTCCTACCAATGGGTTCTCAAATACTGAGGAAAGGTAGTGAAACAGTACATGATTTTTCTTTCATCCTACCATTAAAGGCCTTTGGCAAATCTATTTGCCCCTCATGAAGAATTGCACTGACTGAGACCATTCATTTTTCAGGAGAACTGCCCTTCTCTCATTTGTATTTTGTTTGTTTGAATAAAATAAAAAGTGTGATTGTGCCTAACAATTGAAGAGATCTCTGATGGTTGCAGGTAGAGTTTCTAGATAATCGATTAAGCTTCACCCCACCACCACTAACCACTAGCATAGGAAATGCTAACGTTGATTAAAAATAGTATGTCCACTAGCCTAATCATGAACTCTGGCAGGAGATGAACCAACATTATTTTGGTACTGTGGCAGGTCATGAACCAACATCATCCTAGTACACTGACAGGTCATGAACCAACATCATCCTAGTACACTGACAGGTCATGAACCAACATCATCCTAGTACACTGACAGGTCATGAACCAACATCATCCTAGTACACTGACAGGTCATGAACCAACATCATCCTAGTACACTGACAGGTCATGAACCAACATCATCCTAGTACACTGACAGGTCATGAACCAACACCACCCTGTTGATCTGACAGGTGATGATGATACTGTGAAGATTCCGTGTTCCCTCAATATTTCACAGTAGTGCAAATACACATTATTTCCTTGTGATATTTAGTCAGAAAATACAAAACAAGTTCAATTTAGTGAGTAATTTCTCTGTTTCCAAATATTGACCAAATAAAAAAAACATTGTGAACATCTGCCAACGGTATCAAGGCATGAAATAATTTTCAAATACAGTCTCTTTTTTTGTTTAGATTTATGTTAAAATTAGCATAAGCTCCATAAGTAGAATATTATAAGAATATTCTTACATAAGTAGCTGAATCTACCCCTACCATACACACACCCAAATAAAGCTCTTTGTAAACTACCGTCTCCTTCATCGTAAGGGCTTCTGGGTAGAATATGAGTCATATAGGCCATGATGTTCAGTATGGAGGTTAGGGCCATTGCTTCTCACTTATTTATATGTTCTCAACCTCTAGGTTAACTGTTGTTTGTAACAGCTGTACCTCTAGGTTAACTGGTGTTTGTAACAGCTGTACCTCTAGGTTAACTGGTGTTTGTAACAGCTGTGCCTCTAGGTTAACTGGTGTTTGTAACAGCTGTGCCTCTAGGTTAACTGGTGATTGTAACAGCTGTTCATCAAGGATAACTGGTATTCATTGGTGTTTGTAACAGGCATACCTCTAGGTTTACTGGTGTTTGTAACAGGTGTAACTCTAGGTTAACTGGTGTTTGTAACAGGTGTACCTCTAGGTTAACTGGTGTTTGTAACAGGTGTACCTCTAGGTTAACTGATGTTTGTAACATGTGTACCTCTAGGTTAACTGATGTTTGTAACAGGTGTACCTCTAGGTTGACTGGTGTTTGTAACAGTTGACCTGAAATTGACAGAGAGGACTCGTCCCACTGATCACTTTATAGGTCATGAACCAACATCGACCTGACCAGCAGCAACATCCAACAACCAACTGAGCCTTAAGTGCTACTACAACCCCAATCACAAAACAGTTGGGACAGAATGGAAAATGCAAAAACAAATCAAATGTGTCATTTGAACATTTTATTTATCCTGAACTATATTGAAAATACATTAACACATTACGGAACCTATTTTAACGATCTGAACGGCAAGTATCAAACGCGAAACGCAAGTGACATTGTGGGAGGGTCCCGGGCGTTGTTGCTATTTTACCGGCGGGATAAATTACTCGTGCCCGACGCACATCTAAAATGGGTAGGTCTGAAGTAGCTTCATTAGTCATAGGTGTGGTTTGTGCGTAACGTGCAATAAACCAATCAGAGCGTCATCTCACATTCCCTTTAAGAGCACGCGCGCATGTTCCATGGCGGATTGCTATTATAACGGCGGATTATTGCAAAATGTAAATAAAGAAATATCACAAGACATACTTTACAATGTTTTGGGCTCACTCTCACTGAATCGCGAGGTTATGAATGCATGGTAATATTTTTGCAATGTAATCTAACAGAGCGAGATTACTTTGCTTGCCTCACTATTCTGTCAAATAAGCTCTAAGGCATTTGGGTTGAGTGGGAAGCAACGGCACATGCCTTTAAACATTACGTCTCGTACATATTTCCTAATTTATGCCATCAACACATCCATGATTTATGGACATGTTGTGTAAAACAAAACAAGCCACAAAGAATGCTGCGACTAGAGCAGTGTAAAGTGCCACCTGTCCTATCCAAACTCCCGACCCGAATTTTCAGTGTGCCTAATGTTCGTTCAATTAGGCTAAGCTGGTGTTTGTGTATGTTTTCGATTAAACAGCATTTCACGCACTGTTGCTGGCATCAAATGGTGTCATCCTCAGCCATGTCTTTAACAGATAACGTTGTCCCCTTCACAGCCACCCATCCAAGGGTTTGCCATATATGAGTCGTGGCTTGAGCTAGGGTAATTCGCGAAAACATGGGTGATTTTACTATTAGCATCGCAAATTACTTGTTGATTGAATGGGTTCCCTTGCAGTTGATGTATATTAGTGCGAATAATTCATTCTGAATAATTTGGGTAAATGTGTACACTAGATGTATGCCTATTTTTTCCACTCTTCAGACACAAACAATGATTTTCCCAATGTGGTAATATTTTCCTTCTAATTATATATTGCAATAATGGGAACTGCTGCCTTAGTGTAGATGAGAGGAGCAATAAAGTGTATGCGCGTTGTGCACATGCTACATTATGGCCAACCATGCGCCCTTAAAATAGCATCTGAAAAACACGCCACTGACTTTTAACCAGGTTTTTCCTGGTCAGTGGCGGAATTGTTTTCGGGAACTGCAAGATAGCACCAGGAAACGTTTGCGCCGGAACACGCCTCTTCTTTTTGCTGAACTGCCCAACGAACGCAAGTTCATTCCCTAATTTACCGACGCACGTCTGTGGAGGGAAAAGTCCCATATGCGTCGGGTGCAAGATAGGAATGATACATGCGTTTGGTGTAAATCAATTGCGCTGGGTGTAAGATAGGGCCCTACGTGATGTTTTACTTTGCTTGGCCAGAACTGCCCCAAGACAAGTCTAAACCAGGATAAGTCTACACATAAACAAAAATACACTAGGACAGGTCTATACAGTGCCTTGCAAAGGTATTCGGCCCCCTTGAACTTTTCAACCTTTTGCCACATTTCAGGCTTCAAACAAAGACATGAAACTGTAATTTTTTGTGAAGAATCAACAACGAGTGGGACACAATCATGAAGTGGAACAAAATGTATTGGATATTTCAAACTTTTTTAACAAATAAAAAACTTAAAAATTGGGCGTGCAGTATATAAGTATATACTAAGTATATACTTTGTAGCACCACCTTTTGCTGCGATTACAGCTGTAAGTCGCTTGGGGTATGTCTCTATCAGTTTTGCACATCGAGAGACTGACATTTTGCCCATTCCTCCTTGCAAAACAGCTCGAGCTCAGTGAGGTTGGATGGAGAGCGTTTGTGAACAGCTGTTTTCAGTTCTTTCCACACATTCTCGATTGGATTCAGGTCTGGACTTTGACTTGGCAAACACCTGGATATGTTTATTTGTGAACCATTCCATTGTAGATTTTGCTTTATGTTTTGGATCATTGTCTTGTTGGAAGACAAATCTCCGTCCCAGTCTCAGGTCTTTTGCAGACTCCACCAGGTTTTCTTCCAGAATGGTCCTATATTTGGCTCAATCCATCTTCCCATCAATTTTAGCCATTATCCCTGTCCCTGCTGAAGAAAAGCAGGCCCAAACCATGATGCTGCCACCACCATGTTTGACAGTGGGGATGGTGTGTTCAGGGTGATGAGCTGTGTTGCTTTTATTTTGGTTTCATCTGACCAGAGCACCTTCTTCCACTTGTTTTGTGTGTCTCCCAGGTGGCTTGTGGCAAACTTTAAACGACACTTTTTATGGATATCTTTCAGAAATGTTTTTCTTCTTGCCACTCTTCCATAAAGGCCAGATTTGTGCAGTATACGACTGATTGTTGTCCTATGGACAGACTCGCCCACCTCAGCTGTAGATCTCTGCAGTTCATCCAGAGTGATCATGGGCCTCTTGGCTGCATTCTGATTAGTCTTCTCCTTGTACGAGCTGAAAGTTTAGAGGGACGGCCGGGTCTTGGTAGATTTGCAGTGGTCTGATACTCCTTCCATTTCAATATTATTGCTTGCACAGTGCTCCTTGGGATGTTTAAAGCTTGGGAAATCTTTCTGTATGCAAATCCGGCTTTGAACATCTCCACAACAGTATCTCGGACATGCCTGGTGTGTTCATGATGCTCTCTGTGCATTCAACGGACCTCTGAGACTATCACAGAGCAGGTGCATTTGTACGGAGACTTGATTACACATAGGTGTATTCTATTTATCATCATTAGTCATTTAGGTCAACATTGGATCATTCAGAGATCCTCACTGAACTTCTGGAGAGTTTGCTGCACTGTAAGTAAAGGGGCTGAATAATTTTGCTCACCCAATTTGTCAGTTTTTTATTTGTAAAAAAAGTTTGAAATATCCAATAAATTTCGTTCCACTTCATGATTGTGTCCCACTTGTTCTTGCTTCTTCACAAAAAATTACAGTTTTATATCCTTATGTTTGAAGCCTGAAATGTGGCAAAAGGTCAAAATGTTCAAGGGGGCCAAATACTTTTGCAAGTCACTGTACCAAAACAGGACTACACCATGACAGGACTACACCAGGACAGGCCTACACCAAACCAAGGCCTACCCCAACACAGGCCTACACCAACACAGGCATACACCAAGACAAGGCTACACCAAGACAAGGCTACACCAAGACAAGGCTACACCAAGATAAAGATCTCTCCTTACAGATGTCGGTTAACCTGATTGTTCATAAAGCCTACTCCACCTTGAAGAGCTGTGACAAACAAAAATGAAAGGGCAACGAGTGAATGTGGAATGTCAGTCACCTGTACAGAATGCTAAGAAAGTATTAGCACAGCATTCTCATTTGAGCATTTCAGACCGGTCTCTTTCCACTTATGTAAGCAGGTAACCCAAGCTAGCAGCACAATCTGATTTTAAACCACTCTGGGAACAACAGGGCCATGAAAAGACACACAGATAATGTAGTAGTGTTTTATAGTTTACTAGGACGTAAATTTTGTTTGGAAATATGCATTCCGTTTTGTGTTGAGTACTCAAGTTTGCTTACAGGAACAAGTAGTGAACTACAATGAATTGCATGAATATTCTTACATCTTCAAGTTTCAGGTGTTATTTGTCACATGTACAGATGACCGCAGGGGTTATTTCATGTTCAGTAAAAATCCTGTGCCTCTATTGACTTTGTTGTGCAAGTCATTATAATGTGGTTGGTCAAACTTCAGGATGCACAGCAACTGAATTCTACAGCTGATTTGAAATCACAGATCACTGAGCAGTTCCCTCTAGACTTACATCTCAGTTCAGAGAGAAAACTGCAACATTTAAGGTATGTTTAATACATAATCCATAGCATGCTTATTAAGTTGCCCCATGGTTGAATAGACAAAATAGTCTAATTTGTTGTTGTTACTCATCTACCAATCACTGTACTTGTTCATTATTCTTTTTCAAAACCTCCCTGGTTGTTCTAGTTGAATTCAGACTACTACAGACTATTCTTTTAACAAAACTAAATTAGAAAAGTTAGCAAACCACTATAAAAAAGGAATACTGAAAGACTAACTCACCCCTTGTAAGACCAGGAAGTTATCACCACACTGCTGAAGGTCCTGATCAGGATCTACTCCAACCCTGTAGGGAGAAATTACAATACACACATTTAGCTCACAGTGAAAACACACCTTTAGCTCACAGTCAAAACACACCTTTAGCTCACAGTGAATCCACACCTTTATGTCACAGTGAATCCACACCTTTA
>JACXGM010041250.1:0-10102 GCA_016801145.1 Umbra pygmaea
TACGTATGTTGTTTTTGTGTGTGTGTGTGTGTGTGTGTGTGTGTGTGGAATATGTGTGGGGTTGTGTGTGTGCAATACTTGTGGTGTCGTGTGTGTGGAAATGGCGGTACAGAGCCACAACATTTGCAGTAAGAGCTTTAAAAAAGGACGACATTCAAATATAAACATACAGTGGTACAGCTTTAGCATGAACACACAACATCATGATCCCGTCCCTATAACAGCCCCTTGTGAACCGCCAGTGGACAGCAACCTGCAAGGCAGCATGATTTGTGAGGTGTGGGGGTAGATGGATGGCAGTGCTACAGAGAGATGGCTGGAGATGTAGACAGCCATCAGTCCCAGAACGGTGTCCCCCGCCCCGCTTGCATTCAGCGGGGTGGTCTGGAGGGACACACACAGTCACAGCGCTCATGGTGTGTCAGATGGATCTCCTCCAGGACCCAGCGAATACGAGCTGGCCGACGCCGAGGAAAAGTCCCCACCTCGGGGGCATACTTTAATACCTGTGGAGGGTAGAAAGACAGGAAAGGAAAGAGAATGAGAGATTAAATTACTTCCAATTCCACTTGTCTCGTTGGCAGCACCTCAACAGGTGCTGGGATGTCCAAGACTGGTGTGATGCTTCCTCCAAGCACGTTGCCAAGCCGGTCCGATTATTATGATTTTGCAGCACAGAAAGATTAATGGTGGAAGCGTATACATTTGTTAACTATACAGTACAACCGTGATCGTATTCATAGGCGCCTGACCTAAATACAAGGAGCTGTTCGAGAGTGACGTGACAAGGAACCCATGTCTGAATACACACCTGTCTACCCTGGGCATATTCACATTTGCAGCACCGATCTGGGGAACAGTTATAGGGGGAGGACACTGGATAAATGAACCAACTGAAAGCTGAATTTGATGGTATGGGCCAAATTAGGAAATCCAGCAGCAATTATTTTGCAGAATTGGCAATTATTTATGTTCCACAATCATGTTTCCATCCAAATTAATGAATTGTAGGACACATTCAGGTATGTCACAATAAATTAAACATGAACTAGGTGAATTTAAAGCAGGTGGATGTCTCCCCTACTGGTTTAGCAGTGCATTTGACAGCTTGAAAGTAAAGCAGGTACTTGTTTTTGCTTACTTTCTTGATGCTTAAAGGTGTTATATCACCTATTGATCCAATAAACTCTTGACGGACTAATGGAAAAATGCTGTTAGTGTTAAACCTTTTTTGGAATATTGTAAGTTGTCAAACTTTGTTGTTTCCATCCAGATTTTTAAATTTGCTTGGATTATGGATGCTATTGATTAATCAACGATCGATCATTAAGAATTTAATCGATACAATCAAGATCTGAACAACAAACAACGGTTGTTTCCCATTATTTCCTAGCAATAAGTACAATTATACATTTTCAATGAAGCGCCACCAGGGGGCATATATTTTGATTCTGCAGAGAGCAGCATCAGCATTGAGTCTGCTAACATGCTGCTGGCATTAACGTTACAACAGAAGCTGGCAGCCAGTTACACGTCCATGATCCACCCCCTTTGCAAAGTGATGAGACCCGGGAGGAATCCGTTGCAGCTACCCCCATCAGTGACTGTTTTCCAAGCACAAAAGACAGATGTTTTGTCATAGCAGAAAATATCCTTGGTATGTGTTACATTAGCACTCAATATGACTTTGGCAGTGTTAAGACTGACAAACTCAAAAGCGATTCTGTCAAATTAAATCCATTACAGTCTAGATTTGGTTTGGTATTGCTGTCACATATTGTTGTTACTAACTAGATTGAAGAATAACTGTTCACATGATGAGGGAACCGCGGTTGCTTTTGCACTTAATGCCGACTTTTATTGCACAGATATCTGTGGCTATAATATTGCTGGATCTAATAGTCCTATAAGATTTATATAGTTTGTTTTACGTTACATTTTAATTACGATTAATCGATGGTTGATCGTTAATGTTATTAATGATCAATTAAGGAAAGTGCTTACAATTAGTAATCTTAGCTTGGATGGAAGGATAGGTTTGTTTCCCTATTCTTTATTGATTTTTGAAAATAAAATCAAGTCTCCTTGTACATTAATTGTCTTCAACCATATTTTTGTTACGTTAGGTAGGCCTACATAAACGTGTTAGAACAAAATATTTTAAATAATTACAGTTGCAATCAAAATTATTCAATATTAGCTGTTTGCAATGAACAAATCAAACAAAAGCAATTGAAAAAGCTCAACACAATGACTGCTTCAAAAGGTTTCCCCAAACTCAAAACGACTTCTCCAATGTAAACATTGTTCAACCTCCTGAATAGCAAAAATATACAAAACAGCTGTTGTCTCAAGCAAACCTGATGCAACTAATCAAGGGCTTCCTTATTTGCCCAAGTCGTGCTTGAGCTGGAACACATGAATTACCTGAACTGGCTAGGGGTTTGTTGAGTGTCATGTTTGACTGCATGTTAGAAACTTGGCTAAGTGAAAAGAAGGGTTCAAAAGCACTGAATGTTCCCAGAGACAGCGTTGGAAGCATAGTCTCCAAGTTCAATGTTAAGACAGTGGTAACACTACTTAGACGGTGCAGAAAAAGGAAGCTATCAATGGCTGCAACCAGATTTCTGAGATGACAGGTGGTGAAAAACTGTTGAGTGACTGCAAAAGACCTGTAGCAAGACTTGGTGGCAACAGGCACTGAGGTTTCAGTGAGCACAGTAAGGTGTGTACTAAACGCAGGTTTCCATGCCAGAACTTCAAGATGTACACAACTACTGACCAAAAAGCACAAAAAGAGTCTGCTCCAATATGTTCAGAATCATATAAAGAAGCCACAGATGTTTTGGGATTCTGTTCTGTGGAACAATGAAACAAAAACTGGAACTTTTTGGCATGATGGATCAGCAGTATATCTGGAGGAAGAGTGAAGCATACGCTGAAAAGAACACTGCCCACAGTCCCGCATGGTGGTGGCTCTGGGACGATCTGGGGCTGCTTTTTGCAACATCTGGCACAGGAAACCTGCAGCGTGTGGAAAGAAAGATGGACTAATTGAAGAATCAAGAAATACTAGGAGTAAACAAAATGCCATTTGTGAAGAAGCTGAAGCTTGGGCGTCATTGGACCTTCCAACAGGACAATAATCCCAAACATCTCTTGGTTGCAGAAGAAGTCCTGGAAGATTCTAGAAATTCTCTGGTGGGATTTGCAAAATGCATTTAAATTGCCATTGATTAGCCAAGAGCAGTATCGTTGAAATAAACAAATATTGATTTAGGGCTAAACACAATGGACAAATCTGGTTTTAAGCCAAATGAAAAAGATAACCCAATAACTTAGAAAATGATATTTTTTAGATGCATTCATCTTTCCCTCGATCATGACTAGTCTCACAGTTTCTGCCGCTGAAAAACTGGCCCACAGCGAGACGCAGCCACCATCATGCTTCCCTGTAGGGATGGTATTGGCCAGGTGATGAGCAGTGCCTGGTTTCCTCCAAACATGACGCTTGCCATTCAGGCCATAGAGGTCAATCTTTATTTCATCAGACCAGATAATTTTGTTTCTCATAATCTGAGAGCCCTTCAGGTGTCTTGGCAAACTCCAGGTGGGCTCTCATGTGCCTTTTACTGAGGTGTGGCTTACATGTGGCCAATCTACCATACAGGCCTGATTGGTGGAGTGCTGCAGATATGGTTGGTCTTCTGGAAGGTTCTTCTCTCTCCACAGAAAAACACTGGAGCTCTTTCAGAGTGACCATTGGGGTCACCTCCCTGACTAAGGCCCTTCTTCCACGATCACTCAGTTTGGCTGGGCGACCAGCTCTAGCAAGAGTCCTGGTGGTTCCAAAATTCTTCCATTTACGGATGATGGAGGCCATTGTGCTCATTGGGACCTTCAATGCTGCAGATATTTTTCTGTACCCTTCCACAGATATTGGGAACATATATAGACAAGTGTGTGCCTTTCCAAATCATGTTCAATTAACTGAATTTACCACAGGTGGACTCCAATCGGGTTGTGGAGACATCAAGGATGGTCAATGGAAACAGAATGCACCTGAGATCAATTTTGAGTGTCATGACAAAGCCTGTGAATACATGTATGTGATTTTTTCATTCTTTTTTTATTTGCTAAGATTTCAAACACACTTCTTTCACATTGTCATTATGTGGTATTTTTTATAGAATTTTAAGGGAAATAATGAATTGAATCCATTTTGGAATAAAGGTATAACATAACAAAATGTGGAAAAAGTTAAGCGCTGTGAATACTTTCCAGATGCACTGTATATAAAATATTTTCTAGGGCTGGGCGATAAAACGATAACGATATGTCTCGCAATAGACACGTAACCAATATCAATAAAAAATCTGTTCGATAAAACATTTGATAATTTCCTTTTCTTCGTCGGAAGAAACCAGAGGTTGCGAAGCAATTTTGGTTGCATGAACAAAAGCACTCGTTCTCTGTTAACCTAACAACGTAGCAAGTGACACGCTAACAGCCAATCATTTAAAAGTATCAAGTTTGGTTGCGCAATATTGTTGTCTCATTAGTCGCGTTGGATTCTTCGGTAATCGAAACTGAAAAATTTTAAATTAGTGCCGCAGTGAGTGAGGAAATTGTTGATTAATCGGGAAAAGTCAGCTCGCCAGTATGGCAGTTTGTTTTTTTAAAGTCTGACCATAGTCAGACAAATGTTGTCTGCAAATTATGCAAAACCTTCGTCCTCACAAAGACTGGTAGCACCACAAACTTGTTTTCCCCACCTTCTCAGGTCTCAGGTTTCTCTGTTTATATTGAACACTTTGCACTATTCTATTACACTTTATTAAGCATTTCTTAAGTACTCTAATTGTGCACCTTAGTGTAACAGATAATTGTTAAGTGTTCATTGTGATTTTAGACTTATGTTTACATTTTAATTATTTGAGTGTTTTCCATGGTTGTGTTGACATTTCTGCCTTTATAATTGAGAGGATTATAATCAGTTTAAGGTTAAATTTAAAATAAAAAGGTTTAAATTTAATATTTTTTCCTGCTCCTATTCTAAATAGGTCATAAAACCGATCAGTAATTATCGATATCGACCGATATGAAACACTTAAATCGTGATAGAGTTTTCAGCCATATCGCCAAACCCTAATATTTCCTAGGTTGGCACTGTCATCTAAACCCTCTTGAACAAATGTCACAGTTGGTCTTAGTATCAACATTGTTGTATTACAGTTTCTCAATTGCTAACACACAAAATGCTAAATTTGGCTCATCGTGTCAAAACATAACACACAAGAATGCTTTACACAACACTTGGAGATTAACATCTAACTGCCATGTCAAAACTGCCATTCTGCAATCAAAACTTAACACTGACTTCAAAAGGCCCTCTTCAGATCGATAGGGAACACACATGCACATGCACAATAAACAGTCAAACAGACACAACACACTGGTCAACTTTACTCAAGACACTTCTGTCATTTGTAGTTTTTAACCGTTTTTATTTCCGTAACCAAGCCTCAGTGATACATTGTATACAGGTAGCACAAAAACTCCCATTACAAGTCAGAGATTATGCCGTTGATTGAAGTCGGCCCACATCACCTCATCCACATCACACGCGATGTTCTCCCTCGCCAGGCAATGGGGAAAATATCGCCAGGTGTGGCGTATTCACCATTGCTTGAAGTGGGGGAAAAAAGGTGCCGGTACTCTCTTGCATTGGCAAATGGTTATGACATTTGAGATTACTACAGTGAAAAACAAACTTTGAGAGATTGCTGGTACAACAACAATGTATTGTTATTTATAACAACATAAATGTATTTATTTAAAAGTCGTGCATGTGTGTATGTCCCTTGACCAACAGTCAGGCCATGCATGTGTTTCGTTACTCACATTATTGTTGACGTTGGTGTCATTGACTAAGGTAACGTTAAGGTTGGTAGCTGCAGGCCCATGGGTACAACATGGATGAATTAAATCCAACATCCTGCATTATTGAAATTTGTTTAATTAAATATTTATCCCAAATAAACTAAAGAACATATGTATAAATTCATATATATATATATATATGTTTTGTGTAAAAGCATGTAAACCATGATGAATAAGGCTTTTTAATGCATATTGTCAAGCCCCCGGGCTCCTGGACCAGTGTGCAAGTTTGGAGGCCTTTGAACAAGTCAACATCAAAATGCTGCACCCATTTCTTACTAAATTTCTATACGTTTTTGAAATCCCAGCTATTTTTTACATCCTGTCGGTCTAAAAGACATGACCGATTTTGAGGCGCTATAGCTCCGGGTGTGTTTAACCCACATGGATGAGCCACCACACATTCGCTGTGTCTGATCTTCATCTTTTCAATGGTACCAAGCATGTACGGTTTGCTAAATAATCGCGAACGTCGGGAGGCTGTGAAGGGTTTTAATTAATGTTAGTTTGAAGCTCATGAATCGTACCAGATGTTTCTTTTGGACTTGGACCTCTGTTGACGTGTCTGGCTCTGGAACACGTGTTCTTTTAGTACCTTTCTGAAGCCAGGCTAACATAACAACTTACAAAAAACAGACTTCTTTTTAGATAAACTTTTTAGTTTCTTGGTTTTCAGCAGTGAAAAATCTGTTACGGTCAGGCGACAGCCGCAGGCATCAGACCAACATCAGACAGCTTTTTCAAACTAGCGTCCGACTCTGTGCAGAAGCGAACTTGTGATAGGGTGGGCCGATTGCTTGCCTTTACGCGATTCGTCAAGAGATCTGATGTCACGTAGTGCCCTCTGGGTAGTGTAGTGTATGTAACGTTAGGATCATTACCAATCTCTCTGACACTGAAGCTTTCTCTGTCAATGTGATTGAGTACCGGCTACCTGGTGGTACGCAAGAAAAACTGCAGGTACGCTTAAGAGTACCGGTGAGTACCGCCTCATTTCGAGCACTGGTATTCACCCGTGGATTGACCCCACCTCGATGTCTCCTCATGCGTGCGTGCATGTGCCGAAAATAATTCCTTGATCGGGTTGAGGAACAGGGAATAAGGGGGCAGGTTCAGCACCGTGAAATGTTTGTGGTTGGCGAACCAGTCCCAGACCAGAGCAGCTGACTGACATTATCCCAGATGACAACAAACATGGGCTGCCCTGGTCCGTCCTATGTGACCGCGGCATGTAGTGCATGCAGAAATGTCAGTATGTATGCAGTGTCTTAGGGACGAATGGTGATGGAGGACCCCCTGTCCACAAATGGCGGCACACATGGTGATGTTGGCCCCGCACTGCCCGGCGACGTTCTCGATGGCCCTTTGACCGATGATGTTTCAGTCCCGATGTCTGTTTTTTCCATCTCCCTCTTCCCCCGTCTCTTCCTCTATCTCCTCTCCCTCTTCCCGTCTCTTCCTCATCTTCTCCTTCCCCTTGGTCTTTCAGCCTCCATATTTGCGATTGTTTCACGACAGGTGCTTATACCGTAATTATATGTATAATGACTTATTGGTGTTCAATTACCGGTTAAGTGTTTTACTGTGGGTGCGGGGGTGTTGCTAATGTCGTGTCTGTTTTAACTATTGCATGGACGTGCCGACTGCAGAGTGTTTCATCATTGGCCAATGTGTGCACGATGTGTGTAATGTTTTGTGTGTAATAGAATTGTTTACAATGCCATGCCTACATTGTGTTTATTCATTTGGTGCCTGAGTTTACCAAATGCATGCAAACGTTACGGTTTCGACGCTTTGGTCTGAGCATTCACTTTTACTGTTTTAGCAATCGGGAAAAACTGTAAAGTTGATAAAAGGTTAATTTAGTTTTAATAGAAGTAATTGCTTGATTTCCTGTCACAGCATGTAGATTTACCTCCATACTGTAGTTGCCCAACTCATTTTGGATTTTCTAATCATCATCTGGAACCATATCAACCATATAAAAATCCTGTAAGGGAATTCTACCAAAAGAAATGACTGGATTGGTTCCTGTGCAAATCATATGAGAAAAGGCCAAACATATTACTTTAAGATGGCTTCCTAAAACCATTTTAATCTAATATGAGTGCTTTAGGATCCTATTATTATAGATAATCCTCAAGGACTGTTTAACTAAGGGTGTACATGCATGTTGTAGTTGTAATGAAAGTTTTAATGAAGGAAAGTGCTTCAGTCACCCTAACATTAGGTACGTTGATAACTTCCATGACGTACTAAGTGTAGCAGCATCATTGGTCCAGCAAGTAGACTTAATTGGTCCAATAAAAGTCATAATTCTCTTGGACTGCTATCTTATTTGAAATAAGTATTGCATTAAGAAAACATTAGCTACCTAGAACATTTTAATAAACTGCCGTTCCTTGTTCTTCCCAGTGGGAGGCAACTGACGGTTGCGTAAAGCAACTCTATTAAACTTGTTTGCAAGTTAGTCACCCGCCTATTGTAATAAACACTAATTCCTTAGCGCACATTTTAATGTTCCCCTGTCTAATATTGTCATCTACTACACAAGATAATTTACCAGCCACAGAAGTAGTTAGCTAGCTAGTAGCTTAGCTATCGAGTGAAAAGCCTAGTCTGACATCAATGTGCAATGTAACTTTGACATGAGCTGCATCAGTTCTAGCCCTGACCGGATTTATTTCCGTGAGGACAGACTGTTCTGTGTTTTTCACGCATGCAGATAATAGCACAATGAGCTCAATACCTAAAAGCCTAAAGAACAGTGTCATAACCTGACAGATTATCTAGGTGAAAAGCAAATACAATTAACTTGTTTAATAAATAAATAATGTCTACATTGTGTTTTTTCTTATTTTCTTGGTGTGGCGGCAGTATTTTTGCTGTGGCGCAGCGCAACAGAAACACTGGGAGACAGGGACGGGAGACAGGGACGGGGGACAGGGACGGGGGACAGGGACGGGAGACAGGGACGGGAGACAGGGACGGGAGACAGGGACGGGAGACAGGGACGGGAGACAGGGACGGGAGACAGGGACGGGAGACAGGGACGGGAGACAGGGACGGGAGACAGGGACGGGGAAGAGATGGCTGGTTCTGCAGTGATAATTGTTGATGTAGTCTCTTCATATCTATCCCTGTGCCTTCTTTCTCCCCATCCCTCCTTTCGGTGATAATACTGTAGCCAGCAGCCTGAGGAATTTTCCTTCTGCTTTATAATAAGGAACATGAAGTATTCAGTGTGCTATGCCCTGATAAATGTGTAGAACCTCTATAGGGTATGTGTGTACAGAGATTGTCTGTATGTGTCGTCTGTGTGTGTGTGTGTGTGTGTGTGTGTGTGTGTGTGTGCCCAGCTGGTCCTGATAAGAGCTGTAACAGCGGAGTTCCCAGCCAAAGGGAAGAATATGAAGCCTGAACAAAGACAACTGGGCAGGGGTTGGAGCTAGGAGGGAACAGGACATGAAGGCCTGGCCATGCTAACACTGAAGGCACTGCCATCTTACAGTGTATTCCTGAGTGTGTGTGTGCAGTACTTCTTGTAGTTTGAATCTGGTCTATTCCTGAGTGTGTGTGTACTTTGTGTAGCTTTACACTGGTCTATTCCTGAGTGTGTGTGTACTTTGTGCAGTTTTACACTGGTCTATTCCTGAGTGTGTGTGTACTTTGTGTAGTTTTACACTGGTCTATTCCTGAGTGTGTGTGTACTTTGTGTAGTTTTACACTGGTCTATTCCTGAGTGTGTGTGTACTTTGTGCAGTTTTACACTGGTCTATTCCTGAGTGTGTGTGTACTTTGTGTAGTTTTACACTGGTCTATTCCTCAGTGTGTGTGTACCTCGTGTAGTTTGACACTGGTCTATTCCTGAGTGTGTGTGTACTTCATGTAGTTTGACACTGGTCTATTACTGAGTGTGTGTGTACCTCGTGTAGTTTGACGGTGGTCTATTACTGAGTTTGTGTGTACTTTGTGCAGTTTGACACTGGACTATTCCTGAGTGTGTGTGTACTTTGTGCAGTTTGACACTGGACTATTCCTGAGTGTGTGTGTACTTTGTGCAGTTTGACACTGGACTATTCCTGAGTGTGTGTGTACTTTGTGCAGTTTGACACTGGACTATTCCTGAGTGTGTGTGTACTTTGTGCAGTTTGACACT
>JACXGM010041251.1:0-10102 GCA_016801145.1 Umbra pygmaea
ATCTTATTCTGAGCTTCTAATATAGCAAGTTCTATATTTCGTAAGAAAGCTACTTAAAAAATACAACGTGTAATATTTAGTGAAAATAATTCATTTATTTGAAATACACTTCAGGTTCTCGTTAATCGCTTTCAATGACTATAGCAGTAACCTCAGTCAACACCGCATTTTCCTTTAACAATCGACGCCTGATTTTAAGCTTCCAAATAAAACAAACAAGCGATTGGCCTACACCTGAGACCTGAGCGTCTTTATTTTTTCTCAGAGAAAATCATTTTCTTTGCCAGATTTCGTTTATCCATGTCGTAAATTCTAAGGGCGAGGCCTCTAATCAATGCATATTTGTGGGCGTGTTATTTAAATTATGATGGTTTTCAACCGTCTGATTTATCAACAGCCGCTCATTCGTACGCTGGAATTGGAGTGATACGAAAGTTTTGTAAATCACACATGAGTCTCGTCATAAGATGATTTCTGCGCTCAGATCTACACTGGTTTCTACGCACGTTTGATAAATGAGGGCCATTGGCTATGGTTAGGTAACTCTCCAGTATGGTTAAGGTTAGGGTAAAGTTTAGGTGAATACTTATATATGATTTTGGTGTACATATTACATACTACTTTGGTGTATTGGTAGCATGCAAAAAAATTATTCCTCTGCTAAAATGCATATGTTTGTTGCAATTTCACTGTAAGACCCCATTTTGACTATAATTAATCTTACTGACATCTAGTGGCTAACTACGGTAGCATTACTCCCAACAGACAGTAGTAATCAAGTGCTTGTTGCACACAATCATTAGCCAATGGTGTATCAGATACTGCGCATGCAGTTTAGACACTCCCTTCTAATTATAATATGAGGCAAGGAAAACGGGAAATTGGTAATATGGGTAAATTGTTAAATGGGAAATGTAAAATAGGAAATAGATAAACTATTCAAAGTAAAATGAAGTCTTTTTTAAATTTACTTTGTTTTACTTTTTCAATCATCAAATAACAATGTATTTTTTAAACTACTTTATTGTCTTATAGTAGGCAAAGGAAATGATGAACATTTAATTATCCTCATTTCCTTTTACTACAATTTGGTGGTCCTGGGATTCCATATAAATCACTTCTTTAACAATCGGTCAAATTTAAGGTTAAGCGGCAAGGGAAATAAATACATTTGACTTTTCCTTTCCCCCAAAAACCATGGTAGCTATACACTCAACTCCAAAAACCATATTCTTTGAGTTACACAATCTTTAGCTCATGTCTCAAACTAAAAGGGATGAATTCAATGAAATATCACATTACAGAAACTGATAATACTACTGTAACGTTGGGCACTGAGGCAAATTTTTGCTGGACATCTTGGTGGTTAAGAGTGACCAAACACTGAAGCCAAGGCAAAAAATGCTTTCTACAAATGCTGGAGACACTGATTTGTCCATCAAAAACTAGAGCTAAATGCAGTTAACATTTGCCAGCTAACATTATATAATTTAGCACACATCTTTTTTTAGCTAAAAAAACTACCCAGATAATTCTTCCTTTCCACCACACCACATTCACGTTAAAGACGCTTTCCGTGTTACTTGACATAACTTATAGTGTTTCAGCGGGAGATCAGGGATAGGTCTGGTATATCGCAGCCAACAATAGTCGAAGTATGCCAACAGTTTTGGTGGCTATGAAGTCCCTTTCTGGTATATTCAAACTATGATTGAAAGACAATTTTATGAGATTTCTGGGTTTCCAATTGGGGTGAATCGGGCAATTGATTGTACTGCGTCTGTAGCCACCATCCATGAATGATTACGCATGCCAGGATGTTTGTTCTGAATATGTTAGCCGGTGGCCGGGTTTTTTTAAACTGCAGCATTGGAACAAGGCTACAGGGCGCACTGCATGGTTGGAGTCATTTCATCGGTGAGTTACGCCCACTATTATAATAGTTCTACATAGTTTTTTGGTGAGACTGATGGATGTGATTCCTCTTGGTGACAAAGGTTATGCCCTGACTGAGTACCTTATAACACATGCTTGCAAATCCCCAAACAAGCAGGAGCGCAAGTTCAACAGTGCGCACACACGCACACACGCATACGAACCACAGTGGAGTGATCGGTTTGCTCAAGGGCAGGTGGCTCTGTCTTTGGCAAGCGTGGTGTGGGGTGGGGGGATTGCTTTACACACCAGAGCAGGCCTGCAACATAATTATGGCAAGTGGGGTTCTTTACAATATTGCGCTGGAGAACGGTGCCATTCAATGAAGATCAGTGGCCACAGCAGCCACCATTGGGCTCTACGAAGGAGAAAGGATCTTATTCTGAGCTTCTAATATCGTAAGTGCTATCTTGTGTAAGAAAGCTAGAGTGAAGTCAGCTAAAATGGGCCACTTTTTGGTAAATGGCTTAAAATACCATGAAATAAGATTTGCATGAGATCTAATGTAATTTTTCTGTTCTGCCTGCCTAGAACTCAGACCAATCGAAACTCTTGTTAAGTCCACAAGTGTTGAAGCAACAATGCAAGATCAGTGATTTGCTGTAAAGATATTAAAATATATGACGCTACAACATTATTTGGCCAATTTTATCTGATGGCCCAATTTAGCTGACTTCACCCTCTTTAAAAAATACAACATGGAAGGTTTATTGAAAATAATTAATTCATTTGAAATGCACTTCAGGCTCTTGTTAATAGTTTTCAATGACTGTAGCATTAACCCCAGTCAACACCGCATTTTCCTTTAAACAATCGATGCCTGATTTTAAACTTCCAATTAATACCAAGCGGTTGGCCTGCACCTGAGACCCGAGCGTCTCTTTTTATCTCAGAGAAATTCATTTTTTTTGCCGAATTTCGCTCATCCATGTCGTAAATTCTTAGGGCGAGGCCTTTAATCCGTGCATAAATGTGGGCGTGATATTTAAATTACGATGGATTTCAACACCCGCTCATTCGTACGCTGGAATTGGAGTGATACAAATGTTTTGTAAATCACACGTGAGTCTCATCATAAGATGATTTCTGCACTCAGATCTACACTGGTTTCTATGTGTTGAGTCCAGTGTAACCCCAAGGTCAGGGACACCGACAGGAATCCCAGGGCCCGGGACAGAATGTAACGTTTAGGACCCTAATCATAGGTCAGAATAAATAATTATATGAACATGTCATAAATGTTTTATTGTTGAATGTTTTAATTCATATAGGCTACATTCAAACCACTATTTTCAACACAGTCATTGTTTCCATTCATAACCGAAGTAGCAGCTGATATTTTGGAAGATTTTTCCTTGTAATGATAAATTAACAGAACAATAACCAATAAGTCGAAAATGCAATGTAGCACAAAAATAGTCTTTACATGGAGAGTGTGACAAAAGGTCAACTAGATATCCTTTTCTTAGAATGCATAGTAATGATTGTTATATGTTGTTAAGTATTACTTTGTTGTTTGGTATTTTCTTCAAAACTGTAGACCTCATAAAACATGATGCAGCAAAGATTGAAGTTATGCAACCAATTGAGAATGATTTGAGGAGCTATGAAGTAACTGGTCCACTGTAAAATCTTGGAGACAACTGGCCTTGTTGACTTAAGCTAGGATGCTTTGAAGCTCACCACATGTGGGCTGACTGTGTTTAAATGCTAATGGGCAAATTGGGGGAAGACTATTGCTGTTCTTGTGGTTTAGAAATGCATCTCTTGTCAACACATGATTGGTGGGTTTGAATTCAAACTGTTACAGTACTGACCAATTGTTGTAAGTACCAAGTCCTGTTCAATGATGTCACAAGGTCTATATATATTTGGAGAATCCTTGTGGGGGGACTTCTCTCTGGGCTAAAGATGGGAAGTCAGACGTTTATTTAAATAAAGTCTTATTTGCTATAATTATCATATCTCAAGGTCTCTGAGTGCAATTAATTAATTACTAATGCATCAAAAAGATACAACAATATCAGAGTATGTGAGCGGAGTTGAGCGTTTGGAAACTCACTGAGCGGTTGTTGCGCTCCGCTCCACCAATCCATGACCTTTTCCAACCGCTGCACTCAAACCCGCACATCATTCACACGAAAAATAATGACTCCAAATTCACTCCAATAATTTTTTTAAATCATTACAATATTAACAAAACCAATCCATGGTGTGACCATGTATGTCAATCATTCAAATATTGAAACTAAATTGATTTGAACTGTTATAATGATGTTTAAATCAACACGAAAGTGTGACCATGTATATGAAAATGAACAATTTGTTTACAGTAAAGTATCCATCCTCATCCGCTTATCCGAGATGGGTCGCGGGGCAGCAGCTCCAGCAGGGGACCCCAAACATCCTTTTCCCGAGCCACATTAACTAGCTCCGACTGGGGGATCCCGAGGCGTTCCCAGGCCAGGTTAGAGATATAATCCCACCACCTAGTCCTGGGTCTTCCCCGAGGCCTCCTCCCAGCTGGACGTGCCTGGAACACTTCCCTAGGGATGCGCCCAGGGGGCATCCTTGCCAGATGCCCAAACCACCTCAACTGGCTCCTTTCGACGCAAAGGAGCAGCGGCTCTACTCTGAGATCCTCACGGATGACTGAGCTTCTCACCCTCTCTAAGGGAGATGCCTGCCACCCTCCTGAGGAAACCCATTTCGGCCGCTTGTACCCTGGATCTCAATCTTTTGGTGATGACCCTGCGTTCATGACCATAGGTGAGGATAGGAACAAAAACTGCCCGGTAAATCGAGAGCTTTGCCTCAGCTCTCTTTTCGTCACAACAGTGCAATATATTGAATGTAATACCGCACCCCCATGCGCCGATTCTCTGACCAATTTCCCGCTTCATTGTCCCCTCACTCGTGAACAAGACCCCAAGGTATTTGAACTCCTTCACTAGGGGTAAGGAATCATTCCCTACGTGGAGTAGGCACTCCACCGGTTTCCTGCTGAGAACCATGGCCTCAGATTTAGAGGTTCTGATCCTCATCCCAGCCGCTTCACACTCGGCTGCGAACCGATCCAGTGAGTGTTGAAGGTCACAGGCCGATGATGCCATTAGGACCACATCATCCGCAAAAAGCAGGAATGAGATCCTTAGCCCACCCAACTGCAACCCATCCCCACCCCGACTACGCCTCGAAATCTTGTCCATAAAACAGGATTGGTGACAAAGCGCAGCCCTGGCGGAGACCAGTAAAAAAAACAGTACTGAACTTCATGTTTTTGAGGTTAATTTAGTTCACGCACGGTAGATTCATCCACTGACTCAACAAGCCGTGGTGTTGATTAGGTTACCACTTTCAGACACAAAGTTGCAAGTCGCCTCTATCTTTTCCCATAAGCCCATATTACAAGTAAAATTCAGGAAATATTGTCAGATAAATAACTGGACGTAATTGTCACTGAAAGTTAGTGACAACAAGCTCCCTTTGCAAGTCAGCTAGTTAATGTTATATAAATATTAACCAACTGCGTTTGCGGTGTAGCCTGAAATAGAGTTTAATTTATCATAATTAGCTCACCAATAAAGCACAATCGAGTGTATAATGTCTTCACTACTAATTGTGGATGATGCTACATGGCTTCAATCCCAGACATAATAAAGTCCTTAAAGAAATAACTGGGCTAGTTAACGGGAGAATCCCACTTCCCGAAATGGTACTGGCACGAAAACCGTATTAAGTCAATTAACTTAAACGTGTAGATAGGCTATAGCATTCAGACTGGATACCTCAACATTGAATGCATGCTAAATAATTATTTTAATGGTTTGTCTGAAAGGGTTAATCTATAGGCCTTATAATGTACACTGCTACTTGACATGGTGTGGTGTGCTAAGCTGTATTTTCTCCATTTTAACTTCATTTTACAGACAGAGGTGAAACAGACAATGATGCAGAGGGCACAGAGAGAGGAGTTATAGAGATGAGGGAGAGAGAGGACATGAGAAAAGAGGAGGAAAATAGGAAAGACAACTGGTGAATGAAGAAACAGAGACAGGACAATTTGAGAGAGAAGGAACAGAGAGGAGAGAAGTTGTTTATCATCTGTGAGAATGTACTTGAACATTCTGATAGAAAGACAGGAGCATAATAATTATGTACAAGTACCTGGATACGAGCCTCCCTCTCTCTCAAAGATTTTTTTCTCTTTTTTGTCATTTAGTCAACTTTATAGATTTCAATCATAGATTCCTTAATCTAAGTCTTTTTAACAAAAACTTAGTTTATTGTATGAATTGAATAGTGATTGTGTGACCTAAGAGGGAACAACCAGTGATACCCTACGTACCATCAAATGATAGCCTATAGCGATGTCATCAGGATACACATACACCGGTAGGCCGTGGCCCACCTTACCGGTGACCGCGTCGTGGTCCACCTGACCACAGAATTTATAGTTTACCCACCTCTTTTTTTACCACTACACCCCTGGTTGAGGTCAACAAAGTCTCATCCTTACTGTATACAGCTTGGATGGTTCCCCGCTTCCCCCCTCTGAGGTGGCGGACGGTTTTCCAGAAGCACTTTGGTGCCGACCGAAAGTCCTTCTCCATGTCTTCTCCGAACTTCTCCCACACCCGCTGCTTTGCCTCTTTCACGGGAGAGGTTGCAGCCCTTCAGGCCCTACGGTACCCTGCAACTGCCTCTGGAGTCCTCCGGGATAACATATCCCGGAAACACTCCTTCTTCAGTCGGACGGCTTCCATGACCACAGGTGTCCACCACGGTGTTTGTGGGTTATCGCCCCTTGAGGCACCCAAGACCCTAAGACCACAGCTCCTCACTGCAGCTTCAGCAATGGAGGTTTTTAACATTGTCCACTCGGGTTCAATGCCCCCAGCCTCCATGCACGAAAAGCTCTGTCGGACAGTGGCCTCCTCCAGACATTCCCAATTCACCCGCATTACCCGTTTGGGTTTACCAGGTCTGTCCAGATTCTTCCCCCACCCCCTGACCCAACTCACCACCAGATGGTGATCGGTTGAAAGCTCCGCCCCTCTCTTCACCCGAGTGTCCAGAACATACGGCCTCAGATCAGATGAAACAATTATAAAATCGATCATTGACCTTTGACCTATGGTGCTCTGGTACCAAGTACACTTATGAGCATCCCTATGTTCAAACATGGTGTTCGTTATAGACAACCCATGACTAGCACAGAAGTCCAACAACATACAATGAATCGGGTTTAGATCAGGGAGGCCGTTCTTCCCAATCTCGCCTCTCCACGTGTCTCCATCATTGCCCACGTGCGCGTTGAAGTCCCCCAGCAGAACTATGGAATCCCCAACTGGAGCCCCATGTAGGACTCCATTCAAGGTCTCCAAGAAGACGGGTCTGCCCAGGTCTGGTCTGTCGAGGCCCCTGACCTTCACTACCACCCATTTGGCAGTGCACCCGACCCCAGCGGTTCCTCCCACAGGTGGTAGGCCCATGGGATGGAGGAGATGCCACGTAGCTTTTTCGGGCTGTGCTCGGCCGGGCTCCGTGGCAAACCCGGCCAACAGGCACTCGCTGACGAGCCCTGCATCCGGGCCTGGCTCCAGACGGGGGCCCCGGGATTCCTCCGGGCGTGGTCTCTCTTCTTCTAACTCAAATGTTCATGGGGTATTTTGAACCATTCTTTGTCTGGTCCTTCACCTGTAAAGTACAGTAAAGTATAGAAATGTTCATACAAAATATTGCAAACTTATTTTACAAATGTACTGTATGTATTTTCTATATACATTGTAAAGATAAATTTTAATTAAAAAGTTAAAAAAGATTACATGTGGGGATAAAACGAAAATAGGCTATAATGTAATACAAAGAAAATGAACTAAATGTTTTAATTGCTTGTTTTATAACTAGAGGCTAACCAGTAGATACGCACCTCGTTCCTTTCTGTTCGCATGTGCTATCGTGCTTGCGAGCGATGTATTTTCAGAGTCCACAAAGACTCTTTAGTCGTGGCCACTATATAACCTCACTCCCTCTCCTGCATTTGGTCCCTTTTCATGTTTGTAGGTAATCTTGATTTTGCACCTGTATGTTTTCTTAGTTTCTTTATGAAAGTATTTAGCAAACTCCATGACGACAGATTAACAACACACTAGCCAAGCAAGTATCTTGCACACGTACAGTATAGGCTCATCAGGCTGGGCATGCCCTGACCAAGTGAAGTGAGCAGTACTGCAGCAATATTGAGCGAGAGCCTTCTGGGCCGCTCAAATATCGTTCCGCACTCCAGTATAACTCGGTCCGCTCCGCTCCTCGCTGCTCTCCCAAAACATTTGCCACACTCCTCTCACATACTCTGCCCGAGATAAATCAAACTGTGTAAATAGCCCCCGTCTGTCTGTGCAAAGCCTCTTAAACCTGTTTGACAACACACAATGCTCATTATACTAATATGTGTATGCTTTTACTACGTTAAATTGCTCTTACTGCCTGTTGCCAAGGTATGGGACACTTATACATAGGTGAGCAGTTTTATTTTAGTTAGCATGGGTTTTAGGGTATCATTTTTGATTGGCAGTTTGCAGAACAAACCATTGTTAAAGAGGTTGAATCACAAAGAGCTATAAAAAATGAAGAGATAGAAGAAAAACCAATTTTTCCAAGTCATCAATGCAATTATTGTATTTAATAACAGTGTAACTTTCTTGATAGTACTAAAGATGACTGACTAATAAGTAATTTTATTTAAGCTTGCCAATTTGGTCCCCCTCCAAGCCTGGGCCAAGGACCACATCACTGGTTGTCCCCCCCGTCGACTTCAATGCCCGAGGTACTTGAACTCTTTTACAATGTCAAGTTCCACTTCCCCTAGGAACACACTGGACCGCTGCAGTGTTATGGATTTTTTTGTGAACATTAATAGCAACAGTTGTCTTTTTGTTCAATAATAGGCAGGATTTAAGGAGCCAATGCTATATATTCTCCAGTGCTGATGTAAGGATGGATGATGCTTCCTGTGTGGATTCAGCAGGTGTAAAAATAACCGCATCATCAAAATATATATGGAAATTGACTTTTTGCCAAACGTTTGGCAAATCATTTATATATACAGAGAACCATACTGGTCCCAAAATAAAGCCTTGTGGGACCCATGTGGGAGATTCAAGGTAAGACAACAGTGCCACCAACACTCACAGATTGTCTTCTATTGGACAAGTAAGATTGAAACCAAGCTAGTCAGTTTAGACAGAAGGGCTCGATGGTCTACTGCAGTGTTTTTCAAACTTTTTTTCCGGCGACCCACATTTTCAAAATTACAAACCATCGTGACCCAAATGTCATGAAAATAGGTGTTTGCAAATATACCATTTTCCTACCATTTGTATTTGTATGTAGGGGTATTAACATAATACATACGTTCTAATTGTCACCAGAATAATAATAGGTACAACATTAATTTTCTCAATATTGACAGTATTATCACCACATACCTGCGTTTTATAAAAACATGTTAAAATCCCCAAAATGACCAAGATGAGGTGGTTTTCCCACAAATATTAGATTACTTGTATTAATTTACTCGCATTCAGATAAAAAAATATCCATGCGGCTGTTTTAACTAGCTATGTGAAACTAAAGTGAAATAAAAGTTTGGAAAACTGTAATACAGTAAATGGCAATTATTTTTGTTACTTCTAACGACCAGCGCATTGGGTGAACGCGTTTTTTTTAACATACAGGTTGTCTGATGTAGGTAAGGCAATAGGACCCTGTAAAATCTGTTTTATTTTTGGCCAATTCAATGAGCGAGACTACGGTAATTACTTCAAGCGATTTAAATACATATTATTAATTAAATACAAATTATTGATATTCATCATTGTTTCCCTTTTAAATAGTAGCCTAATCATTTTCATAAGCATTTGGATAAGTGAGTGAAACGGAGAAAAACGAACGTTGTGTTTTTCTGTAATTTAGAATGGACTACATACTTTTATGACGTGCGTTTGATAGGAGCGATATCTGAAAGGCGCATGCTGGCTATGTTCAGTAGACAAACGCACAATGCATATACAATTTTATATTTCTTTGCACAAATTTCACTCCATCCGTGAAAGTTCGCTATTACATTTTTCACTGAAGTAGCCTAATGTTACGCACGAACTCC